>JAAAKE020017394.1:0-10535 GCA_010014785.2 Anisolabis maritima
TTTTTTTTATAAATTAAATTTTTTTTTAAATATTATTTCATTAAAAATCCAAATTAATTTTTCTAATTTTTTAGCTTTGGGGGGGGGGTCCTCCCTCCCCCCCCCCCCCGAATACGTACCTGGGAGTAAAGTAGTTAAACTTCTAAACGAGAATTAAAAATAATTCACAATCAAATTCACCTAAAAATAAAATTTTATTCAATCCTTTGATGCCTCCTTCGGGAAAAGAAGCTACCTCACTATAATCCCGACTTGGTATTCTTGTAAGAAATGGCATTTTTACCGAGATGCAATATATCTTCCTTCCCCTTATGAGGTTATCAATGAATTTATTTGAACGTGAAGTCTCCTCTATTATTCTTAATTCATTCAATTAATCGAGGTTCTAATATATATATAATAAATATAAAGTGAAAATGGCCGATGTAACTAAGAGGTTTATTTAAATATATTGTTATAGATGTATTCATTGTATATTATTCCTTATTTGTTAATCAATTAAGATAATCATTCTTTACGTTTTGTTGTGAACATTCGGTATTGTTGCTAAAGAAGTATTATAATATACATATTAATTATTGCCGGCCGGATCTGAAGGTGGCTTAAACATGGGGTCGAAACGTCAGCCGTAAAGGCAATAAATTAAAATAAAATTGGCTGCACAAGTTTTGACTACATGTCCATCAAATCCACAGCCATAAATCTTTGCTAATAAAGGAGGTTTTTTAATAATATTATGCATGCTTGGAAAGCAAAGCCAGTTGTTTTTTTTTTAGTAGTTTTCCCATAGTCCCATTTCTGAAATTTGATAACCCAAAGTATTACTTTAAGATGGGAATTTTAAAAAAATCCCAATATTTTTTTTTTAATTTTAAAATACAAATTTTTTGGAAATAAATATAAAAAAAATATAAAGTAGAAGTAAACAAAATATGAGAAAATTCATTGAACACCCTGAAGACCAATGAAATAATTCTAATGGAGAATTTCAAAAGGAAGAAATTTTCTTAGTGCTTTTTGCCTTGCTTTGAAACAGAGGGGTCTTCAAACTTTTTCAAACTTTTTTATCCACGGGCCTGATTGGCGAAATAGAAATATAGCAAGTGGCATTTTTTTGGATCAAGCAAATTACTTAATATGTTTTGAATTGTACTCCTATTAAAAGAAGGCATTTCTTCATCAAATAATGTGATGTGATATTTTTTTTCCTAAAAGTATGTCCATAGATACTAAAAAATGATGATCAATTTCGCTATTTTAGTATAATCGCCGATCCCTGGGCAAAATGAAAACAGCTCTTGGGTTATAGTAAGGAGATCCTTGCTTTCAGAGCCTAGGGATGTAATCAGAGAAAAATCAGTTAACGAGCCTAGAACCTCCAAAATTTATTAAGTAAAAGATGATTTTAAAGCAAATATCAAACGAAAATTTCAAAGAGAAAAGTCAGCTAGTAAAAAAATAAATTACTTTGAACGCAATGTCAGCCTACGCTTAGATCATCATATCAATTTATTTTCATACTTTTAGCTCTATCTGTTTTTAATATTCGGACTAGGCCATATGGGAAAATTTGTAGTCATTATTTTTTTTTTTTTTCGAAATCGAGAGTTCAACAGAATCCATAATTTCTCACCTTATGAAATTATTCTATTCAACATTTTAAACTATTTTTTTAAATCTTTATTTTACACTTTCAAGTCTTATAATAGATTCTATTAGAGTATTATGTTTTGTTTAAAGCACTCCTATTCCAAAAGAAAATTGAAAAGAGACAAAATGAAAATATGAAAAACGAGTGAACAATCCAAAAATAACTTAAAATGCAATTTCAAACGAGAATTAAATGAAAAAAAAATTTAATTTGCCCCCCCCCCCCTTCCCCCTAAAGAAAATTCAATAGGCAAGTATGAAATGTGGTACTATTTTCACAATCATACAGTTTTTGTTAAATAACTACATTCAGATATTTTCGGAAAATGTTTTATATTTTTCTGGATGACTCAATTAAAAAAAAAGTTCGAGTCCGATTCCATTCCATCTTTTCAGTCACCCTCGCCCACTACAGCATTGTAAAGGACATCAAGTTCGCTATTCACTATTCTATTTATTTCCAATATAGACATTTGTTATTCTAATTTTTATTTTTATCTTGATGTATAATCAAAATTTATCAAAAATAAAGCCAGTGAAATTCTTTTTTAATAAAAGTTTCAAATTTTCCTATTTTTTCTTTTTATAGTTTTTAAATAAATTTAAAAAAATACTTTAACATGATTTATAGTAACAAGTTTGATTTCGTTTTATTTTTAAAATTAACTGATGAATTTGTTTTTGTTTCACAGTTTATTCAATGGATTATTTATAGCAGAGGAGGAGTTTTGCAAGATATGAGTGCAAGCACCTTGATCACAAACAGGCAGTAATTTTGAATAAAGAGCACAAAGGCTGAATGTGAGTCATTCTCGGGTGGATTCTGTCGAATGTCTTCCTCTCTATTTCGAGCTTGTTGACTCAAACAATTTTGTACGAATAGTTAAGTTACCAAATGACCGTGGTCTTTTTCTAAACTGCATATTTTCATTTGTCTTTGTTTCCAAGGATGCCTCCATTTTTCATTCCAACGTTTTATGATTATTTCACTTAAATTAGGATTTTATATGTAATCTCCAAATTTATTAGACTATTATTTATCCATTTTGTTTATTATTGCACCCTCAAAAAATATAATTAAGCACTGAACAAGATCAACTTTTGGTATAGATCCGTCTAAAGGAAGTAGCACTCTACTGATGTCATTTATATCTTTTAGATTGGTTTCCATTTTAAAGGAAAATTGTTTATTATCAATAAAAAATAAACAACTGCCTCTTTGAACCAAAACCTGATATAAAAAAGATATTTACATCTGAAATTTAAATTTGAGGTTTAATAAAAATATGTTCATTTCCGCTACACAAACTGATTGACAAGTATCATGCTAAAAAATTGTTTTCATTTAAAAATAGAGTAATTTGTAAATATCTTTATAAATCTCTTAGAATTGTTAAGATGACTAGAATATCTCTCTTATTTTAGTGATGGCCGAAAAAAAAATATTTTTCGAAGAAAGTTTCTGAGGAATAATACCAACCGTTTTTGGGTAACTCTCACATCATTTTATGGCCTGGTATTATGCCAACCGAAATATTTACAAATAAAATGATGTGAGATTGACCCAAAAACGGCTGGTATGGTATTATTTCTCCGAACCTTTCTTCGAAGAGTTATCCAGGAATAACTTCCAACTATCAATAAAATGATTATTTGTTTCTAATAAAATTATAATGAAAAGCCTATTTACCATTTGCCCCAGTTCAAATTTTTATTTGATCATTTTGTTTTGCATGTTTCTGATCATCATTTTTCCAGGCAATATTTTTTAATTCTTGTTAAATCAAAAGCAGGAAAAATCAATGGCAATAGCAAAATTTTAGTTGATTGGTTCATTTTCGTTCATCAATTCTCAAACCCCAGTAGTACGTTACCAAATAATTAAAAAACACTTGAAAATGTTTTAGCTTTAAAAATATAAACATTACAATGTTATTTTTCCCATCAATTCTACTTTGTTTCCTGTCCTTTGGAGTAGAGACAAAACTTTTATTTCATGATCAATCGTCACTGGATTACTACCCGCCTTGATCAACAAAATAAATTTAAAATATTTGGCTATCAATTAAATGAAAATGTAATTAGCATTGTTTTTTTGATTAAATAGTTAAGGTGGTAACCACTCCCAATTAAATACAAAATTCTCTCTCGGTTCACAATTCCCATAACATCCCAAAAGCCTTTCAAGAAAAGAATCGGCCAAAGGGAACATGAATTTCCTATTTCTCTGTTGAGTAAGAATTGTAAAAAAATAACATTGGCTTCGATTATTGTCATATAAAAATTTTAAATATTTGGAAATGAGAATGATATAAAAGTATAGAGATATACATCTCGTTAGTGTTTCGAACTAACGTTTACATTGTCATCATTTAATTTTTTGTAGAATGAAATTTAAGATTTGGATGCAAAGAAAATTTATTTGAAAATTTGAATCCCAAATGTAAAATGCAAAAAACTTGTCTCAAATGTGTATGCTAAATTTTCAATGCATCAATCTTAATAATTAATTTTTTCAAATTAAAATATAGAACATAACAGCGAACAATATTTTTGAAAAAATCAGATTCTGGAAGGAAATTGATACTTGACCATTTAAGTATTCTGCCAAGTCTTAAGAAAGAAAACTATTCTTGAATCAAAAAAAAACTTCCAATTAAAATTTCAATTTGTGAGAGCATTTTCAAATAATTGATTATCAATTATTTATTATTATTTAACAATCTTAAAACTTTCTTAATAAGATTTTATTCATTCATTGTTTTTATTTTACATTAGACGAACCTCTTTTTTTATTATCTATTTATTTTTGTTTTCTATATTTATTTACTAACATATTAAATATAAATACTATTTCTAAGATAACTACAAAAAATAAATTTTCAAAATACTAATTATTTAAATATATTTGTTGAATATTATTATATTTAAATTGATTTTCTTTAGATTTTGTCTTCTTTCAGATTTCTAAGCGCCTGAAAAATGCAACCAGCTTAAGGGACTTCATCAACATCAGTCATTTCTTTCACTTTGGCCATTCTGCCTTTTTCGGCATATAGGTAAGTTTTTAATTAACTTTGTCTTTTAGTTAAATATATTAAACTATTTTTAATTTAAAATGGTGTACTTTTCATTACGATAATTATTACAAAAATTTTAATTGTTTATTATTAAATTGTTTAGATATATTATTTATTGATAAATAGATTCAGAAATCTTAATCTTAATGTCAGAATCTATTTGTGTCCACTCGTCCTACATTTTAGAATTCTTACTCTTCAGTTTTTTTAATATTTTCAACGCCAGCATAAAACATCCTAGATGAATCATGAAATATTTTTATTCATGATTTTGAATTTTTGGCTTAAATTTCTAGTGAACCATAAATTATGTTTAATTAACCTGAGTTAAAGTTTCATTTATGATTTAAAATTCTACTTCATGTTATATTATTAAAAAAAAAAAAAGGAGCGATAGAAAAGAAAACCAAATTTAATTATAGACTTTTCCTATAAATAGAGAGCCTAATATTTTTAACTTTGATGAATGATTACATTTCTCCAAGCCCATTACTCAAGAGCTATTAATTTAATAAAGATGAGTGAATTTTTAACATTTTTTGCTTTGATACACATCTCTGCTTTATTTTCCAAATGGTTAGTTATTTTTATGTAGACGACCTTGGCGCCTGGTCGCCAGCCCTTCCTCACCAATGTCCCGGTAATCGAGAACTAACTGATGCCAGCTGCCTAAATTATTTTCTAGTCTTTTTTTGAACTAATAATTCAATTTAGAACTAAAAGTTTAAAAAATTCTCCAAATATTTCCATGAACTATCTCTCTGAGAGAGAGATATGATAAAAGAAAATTATTTTTCTTAAAAATTTTTTATTTATAAATATTTTTTTTTTATAATATAAATAAATACATTTCAAAATGTCTAAACATTAAATTGAAGGAAAATAAATTTATTGTAATTTTTAAAAGATTTATGCAAATTATTATCAAACGCTTATCGGTCACTGATGCTATTCTAGTTGAACGTAGAGCCCCCACTTGGCCTAATGCCATAGTATTTTTTTAGATCCTTTGGAAGACTCCAACTTGTAGGAAAAGAGAGAAGAAACAAGGTCGAAAACAAACTCACCCTCTGACGGAACTCTCTCTCGGTTTCAAGATCATCTTGAAGAAGACGGATCTTGTCCTGAAACGCGAAATAAAGAAAACTCCCGATAAAAAATTATGAATAAGGAAAAATTTTTTGATTAATTGATGATTGTAATGTAGGTCTTACCTCGAGTCGGGTGAGTGCGCTAAGATCGGCACTGTATTCGATGCTGACATCGGCTGTACCGCCGCCAGTGGACCGATACGTATACGATTTGGTGGTTTTTGCCACGCTGCTGGAGGCCATTTCTACAAATTTTTTCGAATCCTTTGTGAAACTACCGCTTTATCTGCCTTGTCGTTTTCTCGCAGACGGAGGAAAGGTGCCAGCCCCCGGGGTGTCCGCGCGCGCCTTCTCTTCACGTCCTCTCGTTCGTGTGTATTTGGCACGCGTGTTCCTGTGGGATAGCACGATGTTCCCGAAGGGGTGCACGTCACGTCCCGCCCACCCTGAAAACGGCGCTTGCGCTTCAGACCTCAGGCGGTTGGTTTATTCCGAGAGGGCCGCGTAACATGACGCATGGAATGTCGCTGACGGCGTCGACTCCGTCGACGACCTCCTCCCTGAAATGTACGCCCCGCCGATCTCAAATTACGGGAGTGGGGCGTCCTCCTCGCCGACGACCATTTATAGCCACGGGACACTTCCCTCGCTCTTCAGGTGGTATCTTAATTCACCTATCTATGGAAGTTGGCGAGTCAACAATGAAATACCTCACCTGGCGCCTAAGAGAAATTCCCTTGTGCAGGCGCTTCCCTACAGACATCCCTCGAATCTCTGAATGCTTTAGAGAGAGGACTAGACCCCTATCCACAAGGCGGGTTAATAGGGTCCTGTCGATCACATCAACCCTCCTCCTTCCTGCCGCTTCGTCGCGAATCTCATTAATCCTATGACGAATGAGGCGTGACTAAACGAGACAAGCCTCATTGAAATCATATCACAATAAGGTCGCTGTCTCAGAATTTACTACCTTTATGAATAAAACTTTGTCTAAGAGATATAATAACTAATAGTTTATAAGGGAGAAACTTTAGTATCTAAATATCAAACTAAAGAACATAATATAAATCAAATTTATGATGGAAATAATTAATTAATTTTACTAAAGCCTATTGCCCTGTCCCTTGGTGCAGAGCTAGAACTAGAGTCACGTACCAAAGGTCAGTGGTTCGCTTCCCGTCATGAGCGACAAAAATTAATTTAAATAATATTGCCTACCAATTAATTTAAATAAATAAGGATGGGGTCTAAATGGCCTTAGATACCGAAAAGGACTTAAAAAATAAAGAAAAAAAAATTAAGTCTATTATTATATTTCTATATATTAGGGATTAAGGGTAGCTGATCTCTCTTTATTTTTATTTAAGTTGGAATATAATCTTCTATATTAAAAGTTTTTTCTCGAAATTGCCCACCTCTAGTCTTTAGCAATTCTTTTGTTACTCTTTGGTGTTCAAGAGCTTATCAAAAAATAGAAATGAGTTTACTTAATATAATTTAGTTTTTAGAGGAAAATTTTTTTAAATATGAAATTAATTTATTTTATCTTAAACCTCCGAGAATTTAAGGGCCAAGCAAGCCTAAACATTTTTCCAGAAGGACTTCAAAATTTACTAATTATAATACTATAGTTTTTTGTGTGATCTTTTTTTTTAGTTAAAAATTGACCTGATTTAAGTAATCAGGGGAAGCTCCCCACATCAGCTCGACCCTTGAAAGAATTAATCACATTTTAAGGTAAAAGTGATTTTTAAAAATTAAATTTTTTTATTATTAAACAGAGTATTATTCTTAAGGACACAAACAACTTCCTACACATTTTTTATCTAAATGCACAAATACTAAAGAATGATTCTTTCAAATAAAAATAGCTTTTATCATTCATTTTATTAGTCTTCTTACTTTTTCATCGTGACATATTTATTAAGGAAAATTGTTTATTTTTAAGAAGACAGAAATTATTAAAATTTTATATTTTTAAACAAGTTCATAGTCTTTGCTGTTTCCTAATAATTAATGAATCAATAATATTGAAATCATTCATTAAAATATAAATTGAATAATATATTTTGTAACTTTCTAGAAAATTGCCTAGCTTCATTTTTGTTCATCTATATTTTACTTTTCCGCACTATTATATTTATATAATAGTAAAGGAATATTATTATGATCATGAAAAATTTTACTCCCATCTTTCAAAAATACATTAACATTTCAAAAGAACTCCAAAAATGCAAAACAAATCTTTATATACATATGTGAATATACTAGTTTTTATTTTGATTGGCTTATATCTATGGTACCTTATTGAAAAGGGATGAAACTTAACAACTTTATAGCTCTAGGAGTGCCTAATAAGGCATAAAAATTTGAAGCGATCGGTCCAGTGGAGGAGTGGGGTAGTACAAAAAGTTCCCTAATATTCCCTAATAATCGCACCACGATTTTCTCAACATCGACTGAGCCAAATCTTTTGAAATAATTGTTTTTGTAAATGTTTCTCTTCAATTTTAGACCAATTTCACAAAATCCATTGAGTAGGAGCGGATTTATTCTAAAAAATCGAAAAAAATTGAGTATAAGATAATAAACATATGTCATCTTAGAGAGAAAACTATTTTATCTCTTTGACTTATTTTTTTTTTGTCTTTTCGGCATCTGAGGCCATATAGAGATTAAACGATATATAACTATATTATCCAGGCATATTTATTTAAATCAATTGGTATCCAATTTGATTTAAATAAATTTTCTTCGAATTGCCTGGAAGGGGGGAGGACTTTTTGTTTTGAATTAAATTTTTTAAACCTTTTCTTGTATCTAAGGCCACTTAAATTACGTTTTAATTTATTTATATTTATTTGTAGTCAATATAATATTTTAAATTCAATTAATGAAAAGATATTTATTTATCCATACAACTTACAACATGACATGATTTGTATATTCGAGGGTTGTAGAGAGGCCCCATATATTATCTTTATATTCCCAAAGGATATAATTAGCAAGGGTTAAAAAGAAAAAAAAAGGAAAATGTTGCTACCTTTTTTTTTTTATTCACCATCTCCTAAGAAAGGAATATGGAATATTTTGTAACCGCTATGGATTAACCAAGTTTTTTACAGATCAGCTCACTTTGACCTATTTGTGAAACATATCAACTGTTTCTAGAATATCTCTCTCTGTCAGACTGTTGGCAAATTCCTCGATTGAACAGATTTTTATGAAATTTTATAATTGAATTTCATAGCTAAATATTTTGATTTAATCAACTTTTAAACACAGATCTCTTTAAAGAAAATGACAGTCTTCTGAAGAAATTTTATCTTTTTTGATATGTTGCCGTATCAAAGGGAAATTGTTTATTATCAATAATATTTTGTATATTATTGTCTGAAGCGTTCTAGATTTTTTTTTATCTGCTTTTTGCTCAACAGATAGATTATGGTAGATAGAGTAGGTCTTTATCATCAGAAAAAAAGTAGAGTTCAAAGACAAGGACTAATAAAAGTCAAATTTTAATTAAAATAAATATTAATAAAATATCAAAATGAAAATATTTAAATTTTATTCAGATTATTTTTTTTAGAGGAAGACCCCTTAAATTGCAGACTGGAGGCCCAATGCGGCCCAGAGAGAAGAAAAATTGCGCTTCTAATCGAGAGCACTTGAACTCCATACCCGGAAAACTATCATAAAATGCCCCCTCTACTTGAAGAGGGTACTAAGGGGAGGAGATGGCTCCGCAAATATTTCGCAGTCTAAATTTGTTCCGCCTGGTCAAAACTACTGGTATAAAGAAAAGTATATATAAACTTTTTATTTCACTCATTTTAGAATAACGTTTTGGGACATATTGTTCTTTTTTCAGGTCATTCAGGAGTTAAGAATCACTTGTACACAAAAATTGACTTTGAAGCCACATTATAAGAATCACAAGCAAAGCTCAGAGAATTCTTCTAATTTCCTCTTCTTTTCAATATTCACAGACTTTCCATTTGTTTTGTTTGTGGCTTCAAATTTTGTCTAGTAGTGATATCTAACATCTGGCAGACCTGAAGAGGGCATTCTGTTGCCCAAACGTTGTATTCAAAAAGGTGTAATAAAATCACTTTTCTCATCAAAAAGACTGCTGCTGCTAATTTCATTTTCAGATTATTTTTTTCAAAATAGAAATTAGGTGAAGGGAAAGTATAGAAATTAAAACAAGGGATAAAAACTTCCCCCAAAAACCCGAAAAGTAGACTAAAATAAATATATCAGTTATGATCACGGCCCACGCTCCTAAATTATTCTCTTGACCTGGGCCTCATTCATTTAATTACTCTTTAGAAATTTCAATTTCTAATTAATACCTATATCGATTACAGTGTTTCTAATAATTTTTTTAAATTAAACATTAAAAATTGTAAGAGAAAAATTCTTTGGCCTATTATCCTTTAAATAAAGAATATCTAGATATCTGCATTCTTAAAAATATATTTTTTCGAAAGAATAATAAACCTATTTTAAAATGTCAAATGATTCCGATATACTAATGACATTTTAAAAATATAACAGAGGGACATAAGGAATGAGAAACATTTTTAAATATAAATATTTTCAAAATTTTAATCCTTTATGCTTCTTATTTCATTAAAAAAAAAAATTACCAAAAAAGTAATTCTTACAATGCTAAGAAAAATATTAATAGAAAAAAGGTTGAATGTCTTAA
>JAAAKE020017405.1:0-10534 GCA_010014785.2 Anisolabis maritima
GCCGAAACGTCGAGTTAATCTCAACAATCAACGCGGGCCAACCCGGGAAAACATTATTCCATATATATATATATATAGTTAGAAAGTATTGTGATGTGTGCAAAAAAATCAATGTCGAGATTTCAACGGAAATACACGTTTTGAGGTTCTCTGAAACTTAAAAAGTGAATCTATCTGTGAATAAGATTTCTCAAATACGAAAAAGCGTTCGAGGATGAAATTTTATATTTTATATTAGGTCGCTAGCTCCTCGAAGCTTTTGAATAAAATTGGCTAAAGAGCAATAGTACTCTATTATTGATGTATTTTTTTTCGATTTTAATTATAGTTCATAAAACAATTATTTATTAGATGATCTTTGAAATATATTAATCCTTATCCCCCCCCCTCCCCAAAAAAAAAAATTGGGGCCTACTTTACTGTACTCTTTTTTGATTTTCTCTTAAACTACTATAACTATTGATATTGAATAAATTGGCTGTATATTGCTCTTTTAAGAGATGAATAAGAGAACAACTACGTATGGAGCGCAAAAAATTTGATGTGAGAGCACATCACTCCGCTTTCCTTCCCTTAGGTAAAAGAAAGTTGAATGATGTGCGTTTAATCACACCATATTTAAAAAAAAATTTTAACTACGCAATCCTCATGCCTAAAATTTACTGGCAAAAAGGTTGGGAATCACTTTTTACAGTAAATTTTATATATTAAATCAGGGGTGTCCAAAATTTTTTTCCCACCGCGGGTGGGATAATTTCATATTCAATAATTAATTAAATATTAATATAGAGAGAGTTTATAAAATAATTTTTTTTTATTTAAATAGCAGATCACTCACTGCCAAAAGTTAATTTAAATTTAATCTTTTGATTAAAATGTATAGGTTAAAGAAGTTGATGGTCACATCATCTCTGGTTAACAATAACCGGTGATCTGGGGGTGGAGGGGAGGCGGAAGGCAATTTGATTACTCTCAGGTAATTTGCAAACTCAGAATGAATGCTACTGAAATTTAATTAATCCCCCTCCCCTCGCAACCGTCCCTTTCTAGGTGGAAAGTTGTACGTATACAGGGGTAAAGAGTGAAAGAGAAGAGTGGGGGAAAGTATACGTTCTGTTCTGATGGATATTAATAAAGTTATAGGATTTCTATACAAATATGACGACGTTAATGACGAGTAAAAAGGATGATTCAAACAAACCTCTCCATTTATATAACGAGGACATGTGACTTACGTCAAATTAAATCGCTTCCTTCGTCCCTTTTTTTTTTTAAATTTCTAATCAAATAATTTTTTATAGTGGAAGATTATAAATAATTTCAAATCACAATCGATTAGAGTTTAGAGGTGAAATGTAATTTCCATTTCCCGGTTGTTGGTATAGTAATATTGAAACGTGATCCTAACTCTTGTTTGATTCTTATTATTATTTATTATTCTGACTTATTGAGGCGCCACAAAATCCTACAATTAAAAAAAAATTACTTTTTCTTTAGAAAATGCAAGAAATTAAAACCAAAAGTTATATTGATATAATATAATATAATTTATTGTTAAAAATTTTGTGATCATATCACTGAAAAATTGTATTATGCTAAGGGCACCGTAAAAATTTCCGAACTTTTAAGGGCGCCGACTACTTAAAAAGTTCGAAATCTCCGAACTAGGCGATCGATTAAACCTGATACAATTATGCCAGTTATTTTGTAATTCCTATACCAATGTAAATTGGTTTTTATTTTTATACAGTCATTATTAAATTAAAATACACAATACAGGGTTTGTTTATTGAAGAGCAAGGTTTTCAATTTTTTTTTTTTTTTTAAGTCCTTTTCAGCATCTGCCATTTAGACTCCGTCCTTATTTAATTAAATTAATTGGTAGCCAATGTAATTTAAATAAATTTTTGTCGCTCAGGACGGGAAGCGAACCTCTGACCTTTGGTACGTGAAGCCAGACCTCTAGCTCTGCACCAAGGGACAGGGGTGGTTTTCAATTTGAAATATAAATTTTTGATCATTTTATATACCTTAAATCAGGGGTTCCCAAAATATTATGGACCGTGACCAATTCTTAGAAAATAAATTTTTACATGAGTTTTTAAAATCGGGAAAAGAAAAGTAATAAGTAGTAAGTTAATGTAGAACAATGATATAAATTATAAAAAAACAGCGAGTAATAATAATAATAATATAATATTATAAAATTTTATTTAAGACCAGGCTTGAGCCCCCAGAGCCTATGGCTCCAAATATATAGTGGCGTTAAGAATCCTAACGGTGTGTCAATTTTTTTAAGAAAGTAATATTTTACCATAAAATCCTCTTATTTTTATTTCATATAATATTTCCATAAATAAATATAGTATTGTGAATGTGATATGTGCAATTCAAAAATTTATAGACTAGAGCTTATTTTGCCATTAATGCATTTTAGATCAGATTAATTTCAAACAGCCCCATCCCCAAGTGTAATCCAATTACTCTCTCAACCAGGATGGATAAATAAATAATAAATTTGTGCCCTTTCCACCTTTAAATTTCAATATTATTTATTATTTAATCTCATTTAATTGAGTGGTTGGAATTATTGTTGTTATCACGTGATCATTGGGGATTTTAATATTCGATTTTGTCTTTATACTATTATAGTCATTTAATATTAACTATGTGTATTAATTTTTTTTTTAATTTAATCTAAAATAAAGAAACAACTTTAAATAACTCCCGAGTACGCTGCTCACGTTTTTGCAAATTATATAGAAATTGAGTAAACTCATTTAAAACAATCGGTAAATAATATTACTCAGCAACTCCCCCCTCCTCGCCGTGACCAAGAAGTTAAAGATATTAATAACCTTAAATGTGCATTTAAGGGCCAAGGGGTGTGGGTTTGGATCCAGGCAATTCGTATGTATTTAAATTAATTGGATACCAATTGATGTAAATAAATGTGCCTGAATATACCTATCGTAACTAAAATATATTGATAGCTTTTAAGGTCTATATGGACTAAGTTGCTGAATGGGCTTTAAAAAAGTTTTTTTTTTTTTTTTTTATTAATATTAAAATTCAATCTTTTTGTTCCAGCTGGATTCACAATTCCAATATGCACGTTTCCAACGTGCTGTATGGCAGATTATTAGTAAACTAGACCAGTCACAGTTGGGAGATCCTATCCTCTGGAGAATGGTACGTCACCTCGCAGCCATCGGACCTGCAGCTCTCCCACCAGATTTACTTGACCGAGTAAGCCCATTCTCTATTAGTACTTCTTAGAAAAAAAAATAATAATTTTCCTTATTCACTAAGCTGGGTGGGAAAACAACCCTAGATAATTAATATGCTTGGGTATATATACAAAAAGACAAGGGGGCTCACGGCTTACCTGGCTTCACTTTACTATAAACATACAATAATTATTAGCTGAATGAAGATAAATTCCCTTTAACTTTGCAATTCCATCAGTAAACTCTCCCCATCTTAATATCTCCATCCAATCCCAAGGATGCTCATTTCTTATAAGGGAAGGGAAAGGCACCTCTTATAAACATAACAGCTTCTCTATACCTATATTAAATATTATATTATCTAAAGAAAGGGACTTTTAAAGAGAGAGGGAAATACTCCCTTAAAAAAAGATATTAAAAATATTTTTAAGTTTTCTAAAAATTAAATAATAAAGGTAAATGAGAAGATGCAGGGGGGATTAGGTTGTTTTGGGGAGGGGGGACTCAAAAGAATAGATATTACTCTCCCTTAATTTCCCCTTCGCACTCTCCAAGACCTCGGAAGGCGCCCCCCATGTCAGTACGCGATCATCTAGTGGGAAATCAAGCAACCCAAAAATATTCATGTCCTTTTATTTGTGTTAACAAGATTTTTAATTGCATTATTCCTTCAATTCGCTATTACATTAAAAATCATCCTAATCATTTAAGTGTTAATTTGGCAATATATTTCTTGAACTTTTAAAAAACCTGAATTGCTTCTTCATTTGGTTGAAACACTAATCTCTTGTCTCCAGGTATTTAAATAAATATTATATATACCAGTATATTATATGAATCTGCATGATTAATCAAAATAATAAACACTGTATTACAAAAAAAAAATGAAATAATTTCCAGTCTAGTTCTTTGCCATTCATTCCTTCTTATATTCTTCGGCCATTTTTTTTCGTTGTCCTCCTTGTAGCATCAATTTGTCACAGAGCGCACTACTGTCGCCTAGGTCAGGTCGACACTCATATTTAAACTTTTTTTGCCATTGTTATAAATCCAAGAGGAAAACACTAGAAATATAGAAATGATTTTGCATTTAAATAAATAAATATTATTTTAATATATATTTTTATACGGTATACGTTTCCAAACCAATAACTGGGGAGAGGGCCTCTCCAATTATCCACTGCTTCAGACCGTTAGAGAAATTATTTTTTATGATCAAAAGAATATTTTTTCTTTTATTTATTAATCAAGAGAAATATTTATTTTTTTAATCCACACTGTTTGTTTCTATTTTTTCCTTTGAGTTGCATTTCATTCATTTAAAAAGAGATAAACGTTTTTTTTTTTTTATTTATTTTCATTCTATTCAGTATTTCAATAGATGTTCGTTTAATGAAATCGAATCTCCTAATTCATTTCCCCGGCTTTTGGTATATTTTTTTTTTGTAATCCTTTTTTGTTTTTATTTTCATTTACTACCAAACGACGACTAGTACAATGCACTCATCAACGATATGCTTTCCATCTACAACAGTGCTACCATTTGTGCCTATAATGAGCCTTTCAATTGTGGACTTCGTCTTGATCCAGGTACGGATTTTTTTAACCTGCATATTTAAAAAAAAAAAAAAAAAAATGTTTCAAAAGTGATTACAATTATTTTAATTCAAAATTTATTTTTTTTTTGTAAAAATTAAATTTCGATTTATAATCTAATTCTATTCAATATAAATTTCAATAATTGCATAGCTATGTTCATTCGCGGCGGTTTTTCAATTCCCCCCTCCCCCCCCCTTATACTCAGCATAGGGTCACTTCATTTGGGTATCCCATGTTTTAATTTTGACTTGTCCTTTTGTTCACTATCTTGAACAGGGTTGCCAAAAGTACCGTATTTCGCTGGATAAAATATTTGTCCCGGGTAGTGGGTATAATTAAATTCTAATAGATATATCTATACAAAATAATTAAGAAATACTAACCACTATTTAAAAACTATTCAATTTTAGAGGTAAGTTATCCATAAATATTATGAAATAAATATTTTTATGGTTGCAACTTGAGAGTATTTATTACAGTATTTTTCAAAATATAATATAGGGGAAGTGGGAATGAGTATAAGACCCGGGAAGTGGAGAAGAAAAGGGAGGGAGATACTCCGTATTTTGGATAGGAATATTTGGCAACCCTGGTTTTGATGCCTTCTTGAGATTAGTATTAATAAAATATAATATAAAAACAATTTTTTTCCTAAATAAAAAAAATTAAACTTATAAAATCTCTTTTCTCCTCACTCTTTCTCTTTCTAAACTTTATTAGAAGAAACAAACTATCAAGTACATGTCTAAACATTTGCCAACTTTGAAACATAAAGTTTATAAGAGATGAGAACAAGTTCTTCGCTCCATGACGTCAGTGCACTATTTTCCGACATAAAAGTTTCTTTTTTATAATTTTGTTAAATGAATTTATTAAATAAAATCCAGAGAATAAAAAAATGACTATAATAATAATTATATAGATAAATATCTAAATTACTCATAAATTAATTATTTTCAAAAAAAATCATTTCTCATTAAGTCATTATTTTAGTAAAGGTAAAGAAAGAGCGGTAGAGCTAGTATAATTTCTTTTATTATTTTATAGTTTACTTATTTATTTTCAACATTTAAGAAATTCATTTCAATTCAATGGTCCGTATAAATACTACTCACTACTTACCGGGTGTTTGTTATTTATCCAAAATACACATACCCAGTGTTCGAACTAAGCTGTAGCTGTTATAGCCTTCCATAAATTGATTTTATTTGCAATTTTTAACTCCTGTATAATCCTAATACAACCAACCATTCATCTCAACTATTTAATTAAATCCAGTCTAGTTATTTTATTGTTTTTTATACTCGCATTTAAATATTTCTAAAAATCAAACTACAAATAAATAATGGATTTGTTATTTTGATTAATAGAGCTAACATGGATCATGGCCAGAAGTCGGGATTGGGATGAGCTGCAGCATGTCTGGCTGGAATGGAGACGCCGAAGTGGACAACAGATCAGGGATCTTTACGAACAGCTCGTCGAGATCAGCAATCAAGCAGCCAGACTCAACAGTACAATACTTCTCTTCTCAATAAAAACTCAAAATTACTATATATTTCAACTAATGAAGAGAGCTCTGAGGAATTTTATTTTACATATTTTTTCGGTCTCCTTTTTTGAAGTCCCTTATTTTGGCGGTCTATTATTTTTTTGGATCCACCTTCTGTTTAATAATACTTGATTTATTTTTAATAGAAAATTCTTAAATTAAATTCTCCATAAAATTTTTCATTTTTTATATGCATGAAGATATTTCGCTCTTCACATTTATTATTTTTGGGTTTTGAAATGATAAAAATTTGTTCTTTTTATTCTAACCTGTTTCAATATTTTTGAACTCTATACTTTTTCAAAACTTTGTTTTACCTTTTGAACTTCATAACTCCACAACTCCTTAAAATACACCTGACTATATCTCTTTCTAATTAGATGATTTGATGGGTTACATTAATTGTATTTATCTAACATTTTGTTCGAAAAAGTTCCAAATCAGCCCTTCTCCTTTCTGATTCTAAAAATTAAACCCCTAATTACCAGTATCCCAATATAAAATAGCTATGAGGAGTTACAACAACTAGAACCATCTGGAATTTTTTTATATGGAAAATGAATGTTTCATATTAAATAGTAACAGAAATTAACTCTCCCAATCGGATTTTTGTCAATTTGGGTTACGGTTCAAAGGTTAATACCATTGAAAATTTGCTTTGGTATTGACATTATGTTTAGGTACATACCAAACACTATCACCAATATCTTATATAAACGTTTTCTGCACTAGTCCGTTACAAAATTTTAATACCAATAATGTCTATCTCATAAGACATTAGTGAAATCTGATTGGCAATGTAGAGAAAATGCAAATTATTAATGACACTAACCTCTAAACCGTAACAAATTCGTAAAATATGATTGCAGAAATTAATTGTTATAGACTTGAAGTTATATGAAACATACTCTCTTTCGTATCAAAAACTTGAAATTACTTCGAAATGCCGTTCAAGTGATGAATTGTTAAAAGTATTGAAAGTTACTCTCTTTTATTAATGCATTGAGGAATTCACGAGTTTAATATCTATTCTACTACTGGAAAAAATACTCAACTTTTGGACTATTTAACTAATAATTCTTATATTAATGGCATTTATTTGATTAAGAGTCCTGATTAATATCAAGCATATTTTATTTTAGATTTCGAGAATTTCGCTGACTTCTGGATGTTCCCGTATGAATCACCCTCATTTCGGATTGAACTTGATGATGTTTGGGAGGAAGTGCGTCCACTATACGAACTCTTACATGCCTATGTTCGACGTAAATTACGTGATCTCTATGGTCCAGAAAAATTAAGTCGCAACGCACCTTTACCGGCCCATGTCCTGGGTGACATGTGGGCCCAATCATGGACTAATATTCTTGACATCACTGTACCATATCCTGGAAAAAACTTTCTTGACGTCACACCAAGGATGAACGAACAAGGGTATATAAAATAAAATATTTATATATTTGATTCTTAAAGTTTTAAAACAAGAGAGCAAAAGACAGGAAATTATAATATAAAACTTATACTAATGAATAACATTATTCTCACACCGATGAAACTTTGCCATAAACAAATTAACATCATTATCGTCCCTATAAGTATGCGTTATATGTATTTCAAATACAAGCTGACCACCTTTAGGCATAAATACAACAATCAAATTGGACTAAAGATGAATCTTGTTCGAAACGTCTCAATTTTGAGATTTTATTGAGAACCAAAGGCTGTCTTATTGCCTTCTTCTCTATTAAAAATATAAAATTTATTTTAATCCCTGGTTTTATTTATTCGACCTCATATTCCGAGATATTCTTCAGGTAATATTTATTAATAAATAAATAAATTTCTTCTTTTTGACTGAGTGCCTCTTTCATTGCATCAGGTTACTAGTTACAATATAAATTAATATTTTCTTAAAATAATTTTTATTTACTAAAGAAATTCAATTATTAGACACACACTTCTTTTTTTTTTAGTCTTTTCGGCATCTGAGGCCATATAGACTTTTCACATGAATAAATTTATTACGATACTTGAAATCCAGACATATTTATTTACATAAATTGGTTCCAATTAATAAATTTTCATCGGACTACCTAGCATCCGAATCCACACCCCTTGACTTTTAAGGTTATCAATATTGACAATATCAGCATCTTTAACCTCTCGGCCTTGGGGAGAGGACTTGTGGCTGATAGGGTAATGGCTTAGCTAGCGCGGTGGTAATCAAGAGATCCATGAGTTTGCCCCTGCTGAAGTTGTTTCTCAGCTCCTTCATGCGCGCCTAAATGAACGTGTGAAGATGATTAAAAAAAAAAACAGCTAGTTTCATACTCATTTCTAAAAAAAAAATCAAAATTCTTAATTTGCCTAGAATTTAAATTTATTTTAATTAGTTCTTTTTGGTTATTAAACTAAATTTTTTTCAGATACACTCCACATGCAATATTCCGAGTGGCCGAGGAGTTTTTTTTATCAATGAATTTATCTGCAATGCCTCCAGAATTCTGGTCAGGTTCAATTCTAGAAGAACCTTTGGACAGGCCTGTCGTATGTCAGCCAAGTGCTTGGGATTTCTGCAATCGAAAGGACTTTAGGTGACTCGATTTATTTTATTTCCCACTCTCTTATTTTTAAGCAAAACTTATTTCTGCTTTATACTCTGCGTATCAAAACAAAACATACTCTGTTTTTTAATTTAATAGATAATCAGATCCAAATTCCAAAAATAGTAAATTTACTACTAATTATTGATTTTGTTTTTCATATGCATTTTCTTATATATTAAAAGCTAGCGTTTGTTTACATATTTTTGATACGCCTGCTTTCGAGGCAGCCATCTCTACTTTCTTGTTTTGTTGATCATTAATGCTAACAGGCATCTTTTCCTGAATATTTTTCTAGATATTGAATAACATCCGTTATATGGTAATTAGAATAATAACTAAAAATTAATTCCTCACCATTTTTTTTCCTCATTTGTTTTTTACATAACTCGATAGACAGACAGATCCTCTACCTGGTTCTAGTTTATAATTGATTCCTTAAAGAAAGAAAGTTGTTTAACGAAAAAAAAACAAGTACAAATTTTTCTAGAATAAAATGTAAATAAAGGAAAAAATATTTTCGAAAGAGTATTTTATTTATTATTAATTTTATTTGTTTATCCAATGGGAGGGTTCAAAATTTGAATAATCTCCCACCCCTCCACTCTCTCTCTTAGATTTTTAATTATCCATATTAAATATTTTACTTATTACTAATATTCTTTTTGCATGTATATTAATTAAATTTTATTCTTCACATAGAGGCATTTCATCTAGTCTAAGTTCAGATGCCATAGAAACGGCTTTTAACCCCATCCCCCCCCCTTTGTATTTATCGATATATGATACATAAAGCACTCATAATTAAATTAAAATTTTATTGCTCTTGCTGCTTTTGAAAGAAAATCTCTCTCTTCTTGATTTGGAAACAGGAGACTGTCACTATTCCAGAGTCCAAAGAATGGATTTATGAATATTAATTCGAGCAAAAATTTTATTTGAATATTAAAAATATAATCTCTTTGAAGGAAACGGTAGTGCTTACTGCCCTATTCTCGATTCGTGGCTCGTGTTCTAATAAATTAAAATTATTTTTGCACAGAAATTAAGTAAAAATATTACAAAGGAAAAAAATAAATTCCATTTTTTTTCTATTGATTTGAGATAAACTATCATTTTCTTAATTTAGAAATTATTTATTTATTTCTTCATTTTTATTCTATTTATTGCTCTTTATTTATTTTATTTTCGCTATTCACTTTAATATTAACTTGAGAGAAAGAGAGAGAGAAAAGTCCTTTTAACTAGGACAGGCATGCATGCTTCGCTTTATACCTTTACATTAAAATTATATATTTTTTGGGCAAAGAAATTTTATTATTGAAAATTATTAAATAACTTTGTTGATAAAATAACTTTCTGTATTATCTTCAACTACAACAAAATAAATAAATCATACGTTGCTTTCCTTTTTTCTATAAAAAATTCCATACAATATATATATTATTGTATTTTTTTTGACTATAGTCAAACATATCCCCATTAGTCAAAAATATTCACTTCCTGTTTTAGTATACAAAAATAATTATTCCAAAGAGGAATGACTTCAA
>JAAAKE020017416.1:0-10533 GCA_010014785.2 Anisolabis maritima
GAGATTAGTTATGAATAAATCAAGTAAGAAATGATAAATCACTGATCTCAATCACTTGTATGATTATAATTTGTGGAATTTTTTATTCGACCCCATGGGGGGAGGGGGGGAGCAGGTGGACACTCTTGCCCCCCCTGCGGACGCCCATGGTGGTGTATGTAATTTAAAGTAAAATGGTAAGAAACATTAAACATATTGTAACATTAGTTTAAAACATTTGATTCCATATATATTTAAAATAATCTTATGAGAATGGGTGCAATGAAAAAAGATAGGAATTAGGATTTTAATGGTAACTTACCCCCTGGCCAGAAGCTTCAGTTCTCACAGAAAGTGAACTTGCAGAGCGATGCATGTCTTGAACACTAAGACTATCTATTTCTGTCATCCATTCATCAACATTGACTTAAATAAAATGAAAGAGAAAAAGATTATTATCAATATATAGGCAAGTTATAAATTTCAATAAAATGAAAATTGAGATATTTACTTCCACCATTTCGCAGACATTCTATTCGGGCCTCCGCTTTAGCTTTTGCCGTCTTTAATATACAAAATAAAAATAAAAAAAAAACGATTTATTCAATGAAGTTATAAGATCATGTCAATCTGATTAAAACTTACTTCACTGCGTCGAATCGATACTTTAAGTTCTTCGATTTTCGTTTCTAAATCTGGTCCATTTTGATCATTGGGATCAACCTAAAACAATAAAAAGTTTTTTACTTAATAAAATAAGAAGTAAAGATAAAAATTATTTTTTACAAAAAAATATTTTAAGGAAAATAAAAACAAAGATTCTTATGAATTTTTTAATATGCAGAAATCCTTGTTGAGGTAAATATGTCATAAGAGTGCCAAAAATAACTAGGTTTAAGGCCCGTATTTAGAAACATTCCTAATCTTAACTTAAGGGAAATTTATCTAGGCTTTTTTTTATATAAAATTTATTGAATTAATATTTATCTTCATTTGGAAAATTAAGGAAGGTTTTTGAATTCAGGCGTTTAGTTTCAAAATCCCTTAAATCCAAATACCCAAATTTTTGGCAACAAAGTGTCCGGATAAAACCATCCAGAGTAAATTAGCTCTATCATTAAAAATTAAAATTAATAAGTAATTTAGGAAAAAATATTAAAATTATTCTAGAAAATAATTTTTAAAATATTGAAGAAAAAAATTGAGAAATTTGGATATGTCGGCTTTTGGAAATAAAAAATGAAAGAATTGAGGATACGTATAAAGCTAAAAAGGGGTGCTGTTACCTATGTAATAAAATTAATTAATCATAACATAGTTGTTAGTGAAATAAAAATAAAAGACTATCTGAAAAAAAAATAAATAAAATAAAAAAGTCCTAAGTCAAGAGAGAGTTAAGTGATTAACCTTTAATGTATAATAAAAAATAATAAAATTTATTTGTAAACAAAAATTTTTAATTGGGAGACGTGAATTGACCCTAGTTATTGATAGTCTATATTTTATAATTAATAAGAATTCATCAAGACGGATTATGATGGTAAAATATAAGGGGAAAGAGAAGGAAAGACTACATCATCTAAAGGGCAGTATTTAAACATTTGTAGATATTGTAGTCACACTGGAAAAACCTCATCCTCAATTCGTTACAGATCTTTTGCAAAACTATTTTATCTTATATAAATTTTTCCCTAAAAAGAATGCATTCCTAGGGAGTGTGGCGTATCTAACCGTTTTTTCCAGCTCATTTATCCCGTTTGTTGTATATAAAAACTCTCTTTAATCTCATTTTTTCGCACCTCTCTTGATAGAAGTGAAAGAAAAGTAAAATTTTTTTTATTTTATTGAGCCAGTATCCTAATTATTACATTAAGAGAAATTGTATATAATAAAATCAATTGGAAAATAAAACTATTGTAAATAAAATAAAAATAATTTGATTCTAGTGATTTTATCTTATATAATAATATCATACTTTATGTCCAGTATCTCTCAGAGCTTGATAAGCTTGAGCTTTCCGAAGAGCCTCCCGGACATTAGTGGTTTCCCTAGCGATTCTTGCAGCCCATCTTTTCGCCTCTTTATTTAATTGTTGTTGCGCTGAAGAATGATCAGCAGTAACATGATGGATTGAGTCGTTTTCGCATGGCTCGAACTCGTATTGTACGTGTTGCTTTAGTACAGGAAAATAAAGATAGCAACACTGGAGATTGTATTCGCGGCTGAGCTGCAAAACAATAATATAGTAAATTAATTATTTTTTTTATGGAAATTTGAAACATTGTTCTTATATTATTATAAAAAAAATTAATAAAATATTATAATAATTGGAAATAAGCCAACAGCGGCATTTGGAAGAGATGGTAGATGGGGCACTCCCCAGAGATACGAAAGCCTTCATTTTTATAAATATAAGTCCAATATGGGAATTTCAGGAAGATAATTCTTCTCTCCTTTCCAAAAAAATTAGATGACGATTCCCGACATTGTAGGAGCAGACCAACTTGGATTTAGTTGGAAAAAATTTGTCAACTTAAAGAGCCTTGATCAAAATGTCAACAAAATTTTGCCAATTAAAAAATTTTTTAAATGTGCCTCCGATGTTTGCGATCCTGAACTCCTGATTAATTATTTTCAAATATCGTCCGTCAAATAAAAAAAAAAAGTAAAAAATTGAATTAATGAGCAATAGCCTTGTCCCAACCCATCCGAGCCTGGCCTTGATTATAAATAAAGATCTTGGTGGCTGTTGATCTTCTCTCCGGCCAGGCCCGCCAGATAAAAAATTCAAATTAGGAATATGCATGTGTATTTCAATTTTTAGAGGAAAATGGGAGCAAACTATCTTCTAAAACCTCTTTAAAAGGTGAAAGCGGGAAAGATTTTTTTAAATATATAAAAAGAAAACTTTCGAGGCCTTATTAGAGTAGAAAGAGCAAGTACTCCCCCCCCCCCCAAAGATTCCACTGTTTCAATCTTTAATAACTATCCGTTCAATCTTTAATAAATGTGAATAATTAATAAATAATCAATAGAGTGAGAGGCAGCCAGATAGAGAGAAATACTAGCTTAAATACTATTATGTCAAAATTGATAAATTGTTTCTAAATGATGAAAAACATAAGGAATGTATTATATTATACGGTATACTAATACATATATGAATGAAATGTTGGTTTTCTTATTCGAGCGTGGATGATATTTGAGTACAAAGGCTATTCAGATACAAAGGTAAAGGATAGAGAGAAAGCAACATCTCTATCATATATATATGTCCATATAATAATTAATCATTGATGGTAGAATAAAATTTAAGCCCAAATTCATGCAGGTTAAATAAATTAATAGAAGGGTTCTTTGTTTGGCTGTCTCATTCTCATCTCACTTAAATAGCAATGTAAATGTAAATGTATATTTTATCCTTTATTTTAATATAGGAACAATGTTTAAAAAATTATAATTATATTATATTGCCAATGGCTTTATTCAATTGACAATATTTGATCCAGAAGACAAAAAATATAAATATTTGGTTATATGATATAATACAAAGAATTTACTCATAGGCAGTAGCAAAGATGAATGATAATCTGCTTTAAGACAGCAAGCTAAAAAATTGCAAAACAAAATAAGATTTTTTTATCGATTGAAATTAAATTTTGCAAATGCAATGGGGCTATAGTCAGGGGTACCAAATGTCTTACCCTGAGAGAACATTTCATACAATTTACTTTTTTGTATTTCACCCTACCTGAAAGAAAATTGGAGAAAAATCTATAGAATAGTATAACCCGAAAATGTTTTTC
Organism: Anisolabis maritima; assembly: GCA_010014785.2. Taxonomy (NCBI): domain Eukaryota; kingdom Metazoa; phylum Arthropoda; class Insecta; order Dermaptera; family Anisolabididae; genus Anisolabis; species Anisolabis maritima. The sequence goes on from JAAAKE020017416.1 coordinate 3,786, forward strand.
ATGAATGATGATTGGCTAATGAGTGTCGGGTTATAATGACGTTGCAATCAAAGACTGCAGAATTTGACATTTATTTCTAAAAGTGGGGTTAGATTAACAAATTATCAAAAAATAGATATCAGGATTGTATTGTCGAAAAAAGTGTTTAAAATTTATTTCACAAGCTGACAAAATTAATATTAACTTTTTACTTTACTTATTTGTTTTTACTCTTCAGATGGTAAACATATCTTTCAATAAGCTTCTACTGTTATTTTGATATTATTTTATTATTTTTCGACAAATATCGATCCTTTTGGGGTCAACCGATAATAATTGGAAAATAATCTTATGCAGTCCTGTAATTCTTCTTTCTAATATATATCCTACTTTCATATTTATATTTGCTAACCCCATCTAAAGTTGACATCATCCAAAACAATCAAATATTTGTTTTTGGTTAACGTTTCCCTCCTCCTTCATGATCAAAAATTTTATATAAATTTTGTTGTGTTGTTTCTATTGTAACATTGTATAAATATTCTAAATTATTGAGTAAAAAAGTATAATTTGAATTCTCTGCTCTTAAAATTGATAATTATTAAAATATAGTTTTTATTTTTGAAACTACCTGTTGTGCTTGGTCCCTGATTCGCGTAAAAGAAGTTTGTGTTGCCGAACAGGTGAGCAATTCAGTCCTTCCAATGAGCATTAAATATTCAGCAACCTTTTCAAAAACATTTGCCTCCATGCTCTAAAAAAATTTAAATCATGAATAAAATAAGATAATAATCAAAAGATGAGGGAGAAGAGAAAATAATATAAAAATGATATCTTAACTAACCATCATGGTATTATGAAGATCCACAACGAAATATCTGGTTTGGTGAGCATTAGCTGCAGCTAAGCTTAAAAGATAATCGTTTCTAGCTCCTGTCGATTTCTCTTCTAGTGCATCTCTTCGAGAGGATACCTGAAAAAAAGTTTAAATTCTAAGTGGTGAAAAGTTGTCATGTCTTCAAAAGATAAGGACAAATTATCGAATCCTAAAAATCTCTCTAATCATTAGAAATCTTGTATGATTTTATATTCTTCTTTTTATTTAAAGTTGATTTCTTTCAGGATTCGAATGATTCGAATTTAAAGATTCAAAACATATCGAAAAATTTGAAAGATTTATCAACTCTTTACTTTTCCAAAAATATATTACTACCCCTGTAACGCACTAACGCTCTTGGCTCTTGCCTTTGATTAATACTTCCTCTTTAAATGAAACCATAATTTAATCTAAAAATTAACAATTTAATCCTACTTAGGTTATTAATTATTAAATATTCATTCATATTGTTCAATAAAGAAAATATAATGAAAAAAATCTTAATTAAATTATTAATATATACCTAAATTATTACTTGAAGAGAGAAGAGGAATTAATTTAAACTCGTGGAAAGAGGAATTTAATAAATTTAAAGTCAATATAATATTTAATTAAAGGGTTAAATCATTTTCTAAATTTTAATAAAACAGCTGAAAATATCTATAATTACAATGATTTTCATCAGAGGGAGCGATAGAAAGAGAAATGACTAAAATTAGTTTTAAACTTTTCTGATTTAATGGACAAGTTTATTTATTCACATTTATCTAACAGAAAGTTTTAAAAATCTCTATAAAAGGTGGATATTAAAAATTCAAATCAAAAAAAAAAATCCATTTAACATTTTTTTTTAATGATTGTTATTTTTAAAAATAAGACTTGAAATCTTAGATAGTTGCTTAGAAACTGGAATACTTCTTAATATTTATCTCTTAGAACCAAACCTCGATGAAGTGGGACGTGGGCTTTTCAGAATCGGAAGGATGGACAAACAGATGGTCTAGTTTTCAGGAATTATATATATAATTAATTATGTAGTTGTAGTTTTTTAAAATAAAAATTTTAAACTCGAGTTCATATATCCTTCATTCTTAAAATTTAAATAATAAGAAAAAGATAGAAAGGTCAAATTTATTTTAAAATAGCAAGTGCCTTTTGGTCTTGACTCTGAGTGTTCTTATCCTTGCAGCATGTGCAATGTTACAACACAATTCCATTATAGATTTTTACCAGGCATGATATAAATTGTAAAATAAATTTCTTCCAATCCACTCAAAAAATGTGATCTGACTTCCAAATAAGATAAGAACAACAAATGGTAATGGGATCAATTGTTGGGAAAGGATCAGAGATTCCTGCTTTTTGGAGTTTAGATCAAAGAAAGTGGATTTAGATCCAACACCATTGAAAAAACAGCTAAAAATTGTATGAGGTGTATCAGAGTAAACGACTTAATGTTGAAGAATTCTCCTAAGAGCTCCTAAATATACTAATTACAGGACTGGCCATCAAACAGGCCTATTTGCATTTTTATTTTTTCGTTAAAATTCTAAAAATAACTCTCATCTTAACTAAATACATACAACCTGTAAAGGGAAAATTTCAAAATAACTCGTGTGAAAAAACATATTTTTCGATCTAAAGTTAGATACTCAGTCATAAAATATTTATTGAAACAAAATATTATAAATTAAAATAAAGAAAAAAATAATATTCTATGAATTCACTTTCTGACAATTAGACTGGGCTTACTGAACTATTCTTAAATATAGAATGAAAAATTTTACGCAAACATAAGAAAGAGTTATTATATAAAATGATTTAAATTATTTTGAAATGATATCCACCATCTTAGGTTTCCTAGGTGCCTTCTCAGGTAGTAGGGTTTTCTGAAATAGAAAGTGGATAAAAAAAGTTCATGTTTTTTTTCAAACTTATTATATAAAATATAAACTGTATGTATTATTTAATTTAACCGTGAAATAGCATCGAAACGTAGTAAATAAAAGTGTCTGGCCTGAATTGTTAACTTTTAAACTCTTACCTTGGCGCTATTCTTTTGTAGAGAGGTGATGGATTGAAAGAAAGAACCTTTCTTCTTTTTGAGTTTCTCTTCAATATCCTTGGCCTTGTCCCGAACATCGTGTGCGCTATGTTCTTCATCAAAATAGAACTTTTTCGTTTTATCTACATCTTGGACACAAGTCTGCAGCTCTTTTTGTGCCAATACCAATTGATCTGCAAGCTAAAAAAAAAAAATAATTAAATATTCAGAGAATAAAAATTTTTGCATATCATATCATCGTCAGGGAAAGATTTAAGGAGTCGTGGAGAACCTAAAGCCAAAATTGAACTCTGAAAAAGAAAAGAAGCAAGAAACATACGGTAGAAGAGCTTCGAAACAAAAAATTGGGACAAAAAATTAAAAATAAATTTAAAAATGATTATTAATATATTAGGAAATTTGAAAAAGTGATTAATGGATTTGGAAAACACGAGAAACAAAGTAATTCTTGAATCTTTTATGAATGTTAACTTCATAATAAGTGCGGCTGAAACGTCAACGTTGATATAAGAATGAATTCAAATGTAATAAAATTATTCTCCCCTTATATAGCCGCCTTCACTAAACCTAATCAAAATTGAAAAATTCATCACTCACAGACACTAAAATATTGTTTAAAATTGAGGTTTATATTTTTACACGCCCAAGTGATCAGCTTAACTCATCATAATTGTAATCATAAAGTAATAAATTTAAAAAAAAAAAAAAGAAAAGTTATAAATTTTGAATTAAAATATTCTCAAAAAAATTAAGTTTTAATATTTTTTTATATCGCCGCCATGTTGAGGAACTCAGAATACTGAGACTCTCTGGCTTTAAGAGAAAATTGAAATTGTTAGTAAAATAAATTTTAATATACCTGACACTACGAGGTGGTTCTGGTTCTGGAATTTAATGATTTAAGACATTTCACAATGGGAATTCAAATAAGGGTGAAAATTAAAAAAAAATTAAATAAAGCTAAGAACTATTCGTTAAATATGAGACGATGAACAAATTGCGAGAGGAGTTGGCCCAAGTTGGACAGCCAGCATCCACCGCTTGGGGGAACTGGCATCGTTTATTTGATCAGAAATTCAAATTTCATACTGGGTGACAATTTATGATTTTTATTTGGAGGCAATTTTTTCTCTAGGTATAAAATAATTTTTTATGACTATTATACATTTTAGTAAGCAAAAAAACTTAATTTTTCTTGATGAAGAAAATTAAGGTATTAATATATAAATAATTTAATGTGAAGATAGCTCCAGAAAATAAACTCATGACGTCAATGGAGTGGATTCTACTTAATAACCATGCTAATTTTTTAGTCTTTTTCAGTATCTGAGGTCATTTAGACCCGGTCCTTATTTATTTATATTAATTATTAGGCAATATAATATAAATAAATCGTTGTCGCTCAGGACGTGACCAGTACCATAATTAATATGCTGAGGGCCCGCCTGCAGATTTTTTTTATCTCCCTAGAAAAATAAATAACAAGATAAATAAATGCATCAAATGGGGCCATTCTTGCCTAAGAGAAGTATTGTTACGCCACTGCGAACCAGTGACCTTTGGCACATGAAACTAGACCTCTACCTCTGCACTAAGGGACAGGACGTTTCAATGGTTAACAGTAAGGGGTAAAGCAGTGTTTACACAAATAGAAAAGCTAGTGCCAGGAAAAAAGGCACCAGTGCAAATGAAAAATTCCTTTCTGGCATGCATGTTTTCTACTAGCGCAAGCATTTCTCTAAGGTCATTAAATCAGCCGCTCTAGGGGCGCCATTTTGGCTGTAAGTGTGGGAAAAATAATGATGAGTTAAATACTCAATAGAAAATTTCACATATCGATTTTTTCGTTCGCTAAAAATTTACAGTGCGTTGATTTGATTTTTATTGAAAATAAAAAATATGTACCTTTATTTTAAAAAATATATATATATATTCTTAACGGGCGGGAATTTGTCTTTTTGTCCGGGGTGACGTTACCACTAGAGCGGGAGCTTATTATATAAATAGTATTTTATGTTTTGTCCTTTGGTTTCCTCCCTAATCTAGTATTTAAGGACTAAAGTCAAAGCATTGTACGTTAGTGTTTGCATGGGAACGCAGTGAAGTGATGGGGAGAGAGTATGTGCAGAGTTGCTTTTAGTCCAATGGAATCTATAGAAGGGATCTCTGTGGAGAGTGAGGCAAAAGAGGGGAAGTTTAAATCGACGCCTACCACTTGCCTTCCTTTTGAGCTCAGTCACCCAGTCTAACCGAGTGGCGTTTTGGGCTACCTAACTAATGAGGTTCGTCCATTTATTTAAAACATCTAATTATCATAAATAAAAGCGTACTATTAGTTAATTAAATAACTTAATCTACCTATCTTTGAACAAAATTTAAAAAATCTAAATATATATATATTTTACATATTTCAAGGATAAAAAATAAATTCGGAAATTGATTAACAATGTTTATAAAACTTTAACGCGCTATAGTGAGCCGGACCAAGGAAATTTCGCACCCCTCTTCTCCCTTCCCTTTTGGATTTGCAGGTTTGAAATGTTTTTCTAAATAGAGAACTTTCTCTTTGTCATACTGGATGATTACCCTGGGTATTTTTAATTTTTTTTAGCAGCTGAGGTCATATAGAATGTAAACAATTTTAATTATTTTATAATTTATTTACATTTTTGGCCCTACCAGGACTCCCCGTTTATTTACCCGAAGTGCTTTTGTACACAGACACACACTTCATTCCCAGCCATCTATTGGAATTTATTACTTTATATTCTAACTCTAATTCCTCCTCCTCTAGCTAGCCTTTCTAGCTAGCTAACTACTCCTATATCTATTTCTACCCGGTCTCTTTCAACGAACCTAACCTATGCTAGGGAGTATGTCCTAGTTTGAGAAGGGGCTCTCTCAGCTCCGGCGTGTGGCCTACTCCTTGCGAAGAGAGAGGGAATCCTTCTTTTCCTTCTATAGGACGGGGTGTCATGGCAACTCCCTCTCCTCCTAGAGTTGCCTGAGGCTCTATTGTGGTGAGATCTAATGTTCCAATACAGGTGATACTTGAGGATTTGTTTACATTAAATATTTTTATTTAATGAAAAAATCCCACCTGCGAACACCGATAGAACGGCGACATCCTAAAAACTGTCCCTTTAATTCATTTACGATACAATTAATCCATTATAATATATTTATATCAATTAATATCCAAATGATTTAATAATAAGTTATACTTTTTAAAATTATATTTAATTGCCGAAATTCCATAAATGACTGAAAAATTGATTGAATCTTAATAGAAGTTTTTATATACCTGGTATATATATATATATATTTCTCATAAAATGTTTTTAAATAATTTTATTTTCAAATATTAAATAATGAATAAATTTTAATAGAGGAGAAGGGAGGTCCAGCAAAAAGTAAACTTTGGATGCTCAATAAAAATTCAAAATTTCAATCCAGGTTTACGTGTTAATCTTCAGTCCAATTTGATAGTCGAATTAATGCCCAAAGATGGTCAGTTTGTATGTGAAATACATAAGTATCATAAATTAACAACATTGTCGCTCTTATAGGTATACAGTGTTTTTTTTTTTAAGTCTCTTGGACATATCTCTATCCATATAATACGAGAGTTGCCTTTTATATTTCGGGATTTGAGATCAAAAACAAATCTTTTCGAGAGCCAAATGTTCATGCAATATTGAATGTATGCTGGTAAACTAATGGCCAAGGATACTTCAATCTCAAGATAAGTCACATGACGATCTTGCAGTATCAGTTCACGCACAGCATCAATGTTTTCCGATTTTGGACGACCTTCACGAAATTCG
>JAAAKE020017438.1:0-10533 GCA_010014785.2 Anisolabis maritima
CCCCCCCCCCACCAATATCCAAAAAAAAAAACTGGCAAAAAAAATAACCCTAAAAACCAAACAGACAAATAATTTTAACCCCCCCCCCCCCCCCAAAAAAAAATTATAGCTACCTTATTTCTTTTCTACAATGGTCGATTTAATTAACAATTCAACAAATTCCCATATTTTGTTAACTTTATTACACTAAAACTTGGAAAAGGAATGTGAATGAACAACATATCTTAAATTATAAAAAAAAGTTTGTTGTTTAAGAATTGGTGAAGTGATGGGCCAAATTACTGTGTTTAATGCGTTTTATAACTTCCGAGTTCTCGAAATAATTAATGTACACACTCTCTTAGTTAAAGTAATGATCATACTGCTATTATGGTTCGATGAAACTACAATAAGTTTATAAAATTACAAATTCTAAATAAAGTCATGTAGGACATAATTTAGCTTTAATATGCCTATTTATATTTATTTACTTTGTTATGAAGTCAAATTGCTAAATGAGAGTTTTTTCATCATCAACTTTAGGCCTTAAATAAATAAAAATGAAATTCACATTTTGAGATAAATTTCCCGAAATTATACTTAACGTCTGTCACGCATTCACCTAGTCTTTCTATTAATGGGTCCTGATCTGTAAGCACCTTCTTTTCAACATCAAGTTAGTTATTTAAAATACATAAATGAATTAAAAATATATTTCTTTTTTAGTAAAATTTATGGCATTTCTTTCGTGATCTATATATTTAGATAATTTTTTAAATCAAAAGTTGTTCAAAATGAGAACTTTTTGTCATCTTTCCTATACTTTCTCGAATGATTTAGGATAAGAATATAAAGATTTTTTAGCAAGACACACAAAGAGAATTATATAATAGGTCTCTATTTCTCAAGGAAATCAAACTTGTAATTCCGAATATATTAAAGGATAGGTGATAACTTTCCTAGAGCACCTCTCCTGGTTGCCAGGGAAAAATCAATTTTGTCTTTCAGTCGACCAGCCGAAGAATAATAAATATTTCAATTGAAGTTCAAAACAATAAATTGGAAGGAGATTGTAAATATGAATTAAATATGTTTAACATAAAAAGACAAAAAAAAAAAAAAAAAAAATGCAAGGACATATTCTCAAAGCAAAAATTTTCACGTTCCTCCCTTTTTGTCTCTGAAACCTTAAAAAAAAATTTGGGAGGAAAATCTTTGTTTCGAATGATATATCAGAGTGAAATAAATTAAAATGAAAGAGGAGATTGAAACGATATCCATTATTCTAAACCAAAACCTATTTGCCTAAATTGGAAATGGTAGATTACAAATATCGAAATTTTTGATGTGATGAATAACTGGAATTTTATTCCAAGCATTTTCTTTAAAATAGATTCAGCCAACGCAGCAGCAGCAGCCGCTTAATAAATGTCCAAATAATTAAGCTACTGCATACGAAAATGAAATCCTCTGCCAATTTTTTATCTATTTATAGATTAATATTATAATTTATTTTTGTTATTCTAAATTTAGATGTAAACAAGCGTAATTTAAATATAGAATACGTAATCCCAGTTAATTTTTTATTTTAATAGCGTATATAGAACGACAATAAATTCATTTTAGAAGTTGATTCTAAATTACAAAATTAATAATATGCAGTTATTCTAATTAGATGATAAACAAGAGAGAAGAATTTATAGCAGAACTCAATAATAATAAAAAAAATCAGGAATGTGAATAAAAATGTTCATTCAGAGATGATGCATGTGAAATAAACTTAAAGGCCATTGGGTTACTAGTTTATTATATTAGTTCAGAGAATGGAAAATAAGGTATCAAAGGAATATGAATTTTATTAATTAACTTCAAATTAAGATTAGAAGAAATTTTGTAAAAGAGCGTATTTTTATCGTCTGTTTAATATATAAGCTTTTTCTCTTTGTTTTTAATTTTGATTATTTAAAAAGAAAACAAATAAACTTTAATTAATTAAGAGGAACATCTATTTTCAAAATGATCGTACAAATATATATCATTCCAGTTTTAAAATGTAAATTTGCCCTGACCCTTGGTGCAGAGCTAGAGGTCTGGCTTCACCTACCAGAGGTCAGTGGTTCGCTTCCCGTCTTGAGCGACGAAAATTTATTGAAATTATATTGGCTACTAATTAATTTAAATAAATAATGACGGAGTCTGGACTTCGATGCCGAAGACTTAAAAAAAAATGTGAATGAGTTGGAACAATTGATTGGAAGTTTGAAGTGTTAACTATTAAACTTCCTTCAATCAAATTATTAACTACCTACCCGTTTGTCAAGTGTATGGGTTCGCTCACACCTCAACCATAAGATCGGTTTGAAAGTGAAAGGGCAGCTTAAGAAATTTCCTAATTTCTGATCAAACAAAAATCTTTGCATACAAAATGGTCTATTTTTAGATTAAACAGATAATAAATTCCTTTAATAAATGGAAATTATTATTTTTTTTATTGCCAAAAAATCCCAATAAAAAATAAAAGAATACTTAATCTTTTAATTGTACAATATATGCGTTTTAAACTTATAAACACGCATGAACACTGATGAACATCAACTTATCATCAGAGTAAACGCAACATTTAAATTTAAGAAGATAAGTTATTAACTACTGCCTTCCCAAGCTCCCAATTGGAAATTTATGATTTTTTTAGTTATCTTTGCAACTCATAAGAGAAAATTTATCTTAAATTAAATATTAATTTAGATTGGCACTAGACGATTCTACTAGTGTAAAACTATTGATATATCACATTTGGAAGGTCAGGATCAGCCAAAAATAAAAAGCCTTTATATGTTTTTTGATCTCGAAGACGTTATCAAAAATACATATAAACAATTTTTATTTTTGGCTGATCCTGCCCTTCCATATGAGATATTATTCCTCAAAGCCACCATTGTAGCGTCAAACTATTCATCTTACTTCATTACTTATAATAGACGCTTCTCTCAACCTTATTCTTATAAGAAACTACTATTTTTAAATTTAAAATAATTCTTAATTTTAATAAATTTAAGAAAGCGGCCGTAAAATTATATATATTAATTTCAAATTAAAGATTTTTCGTTTAAAAGACGATATTATCGTCTGTTTCATCAATAAAAAGGCAAGCGAATATTTCTACTCGTTATTTTTAGACTGATTATTTATTTTTTAAAAGAAAAAAATAAAAAATATAAATTAATTAAAGACTAAAGCGACTCATTCATTTTCAAACCGGTCGTATGTTCATACAAGTTTGAAAGTGTGTGGAAGCGTTTGAGTCCTTGAGTAAGAGGACGTTTAGGGATTGACTCAGGAATAGAGAGAGATGAAAAAGAGCCATGAGATTCTTGTTTTTCCGTGAAAATTTTTTCTCGAACAAAAAAGAGAACGAGAAATGGTCTGTTTTTTTTTTCGAGAGTTCAACGATTTCCCAAATTTCCCGTGAATCACGCACGTTTATAAAACTTCTTAAATAATTTTGTAGAAAAGTCCAAAAATTTATGAAAAATATATTTACAAAGCCAAAAGACTGTGCTTCATAATAAAGAATTTTTACCAGCCCGTTTTTTAGAAGAAAAAATATTCGCAAATCAATCTTGAAAGTTCTAAGCAAATAAAGAATTAAACTTTATATCCGAAATATTTCTTTTAAGAATCATAATTAATAAGCATATATTATTATCGAGTTGTTTGACGTAATCTATTAAAGCCATTGTTTAGAAATGGAATTAATTTAATTAAAAAAGACAATTTAGATAAATTAAGCCATATGGACTGAATATTACTCAATGGTGCGTTCCCAAAGAAGATTGGGGGAGGGGAAAAAGAATAGGAAGTCACTCTTCCTCTATTCGTTGGAATCGAGTTTTTTTCCTGAATTCATTATATATAATAATAGGTCTAGAAATTTCCCTATGAGGCAATTAAAATTTTAATTTGGATCAATTTATTTAGTATATTAGATTAGTGATATATCAAATTCTATAATTCCAACGATAATTTTGTTAATACGTACGATAAAGATAATATAAGTGAATTAAAGCCGACGGCATCAGAATTGCTATTTAACAAATAAGGGTGGCTCATTAAATTAATAAATTGAATATAAATAATGTTACGCTAGCCTGAGAGGATTTTAGAAAAATACGAATTGCTATGAAGAGAAAGTAAAAACAATAAGACTATTGTTTTAAATAAATTTCGAATCTATGATTCTTGAATTATGGAATAAGGAATGTCACTGATTCAGCAAGTGGGGCAAAAATGTATTTATAGGAGACTCAATATTCCGCTATTAAATCGACTAATTGTTAATGTATTTTTTATCACCTTTTGCTCCTTGGACTAAGTGTGGATAACCATGTTTGGTTTTTGTTTATGATCGTCCTTCTGTGTTTCATGAAATTAGTAAACTAAAAAAAAATCTGATTTATTATCAATTTTTCTTCGAAATAGGTTAAGAGTTTGATTATTTTATACAAACATTTATTATGATGATAATAATGATTAAATGTACAGGACTGAGATTGTTGTTGACTAACCTCGGCCCTAGAGGGAGATGCTCTGATGTTAAATAAAAGCCTCTAAGACCCACTATCCTAATACAAAGTGACCAACAACGAGTGGATGGCTTAATGGCAGCTTAATCTTATAAAAAAAATTATGTTCATTACTTGTGTATCCATAATTTCATTATATATGCCAGAATAATTAAATTATTTGAAGCAAATAAAGAATAAAAATATGGAATAATTACAGGTATGGTTCACTCGTTGAGACATTCTACATCTAACAAATGAGAATCCTAAAAAAGGTCAAACTTTGTTTTTCTGATACATTTAAAGATAAAAATTATTTATGTTACTATATTAAGATATTTAATTTAAGATAATTAAAAAATTAGTTTCCAAATAGTCACAATACGCTTGGTTAAAGTGTAATAATCATCGATCAAATTAAAATGCGATTAAAAAAAGAAGAAATAATAATAAAATATAAATTTTTAATAAATGAACTATTTGTGGAATCTATTATATTAAAAAAATAAATAATCTAATCTTAAATATATCTGAAAAGTATATTAGCACGGGTGAACTATACCTGTAAAATAAGCTTTTAATTAAGGTATAAAGAAAATCGGTCTGGGATTTGTTTGGGTTTTTGACGATCAAGTCGATTTAACAACGCATTTCTCTCCATGATTTTCCACGATGAGGGAAAATGCGGTAAAAATAAGAAAGGTTTTTAAGATTTTTATTTTAAATCGATTGAAAGATATGAGATGATTCAATTCAGCTAAAAAGATATTTAGATTTTATGGCAAGCAATTATCTTTCCACCCTCTGGCCATTTTATCGAAGTTTCGGGGAAATCGATTCAATATAAAAACGTTAATTTAATGGCCTTTCGATTATTATCAAATTTCTAATCATTGTGAATTCCAGGGTTAGCACAATGCCCGTCTAATTGGCAGACATTTTGAAAATTATCCAAAATAATAATAGAGAAAATGCCCTTAAATGTTTTTCTGGAAAAAATTGAATGGCTCAATATATAATATTAGCTAAATGTATTTGTTTTTTTTTCTAATTGAAGAAGAAGCGGCTCAGAATCGGCTTAAAGCCCGTTCTTTGAGAAGAGTCCTTCAATAGCGAACAATATTTTTTTATGTCTCGTGAAGTTTCTTCTTTAATATGATGAAGATCCTGACAAATGCAAATTCAAACTCGGATTTATTTAATGAAAACTAATTTGAGATGTCCCAAGGATGCTATCCAGGTGGTGCGACGAAAAAAAAAAATAAATAGATCAATGAATGAGCTTAATAAAAATCACAATGCACCTTTCAAGGCTAAACAATGAATGAAATTGTTCAAAAGAGCAGTCGAGAACAAATAAATAACAGTTGATTATAATAAAAAAGTGGCACGATTATTGTCTTATTTACATTTACGAATTATTTAAACCAGGGTTTCTCAATCCCTAAGGGAGAGCGAAATAAAAAATGAAACGGAAATAAATGCAAAAAGAATAATTTTGGAAAAATAAAACTGAAACTGAAACAAGACAATACATACAGAGAACTAATATTTTAAATTAAATATGTAATTTTTTAAAGACAAAAATCTTTTGCTATTTACCCGTTTCCTTTAGTAAGGGGAAAGGCGTCATAAATCAGAAGAAAGGAAAAAGGTTGAGGAACACTTGATAAACTAAACTATCAATGGGTGAAATTTCATAATCATAAATACATTTTTTAAATATCTTTGGGAAACTGAAACCATATAGACTCCATCCATATTTATTTAAATTAAATGATGGTGAATAAAATTTAAACAAATATTATCTCTCAGAACGGGAAGCGAACCACTGACTTGATCAGTAACCAATAACTCTATCATTACTCTGAAGGAGGATATGGTTAACGATGGCTATAAAGTGCGGGTAAGAGTTGCAACTTTGTTGCCTATTTTTGTATTTAAGTGAATTCTAATGGAGGACAATTTTTTGCTCAATAATTTAGCACGTATAAAACGGCTATAAATTTTAAGATAATGAATCAGACATAATTTTATTCTTTAATAAGAGAATAAATAAATTGTTGTATGCACTTTTTTGGGCAATTTAAGTGCATAACTAAAAAATTTGATCCGCTGCATTTAACATTTGCATTTTATCAGAAAGATAAACGAGAGGAATTATTGGCCTTTAAATTAATTTTTTAATTTTTTTTTTTTAAATTGGAATAATTCGGGATTTAAATATATTTAATTTCTGCACAACTTTTGGATATATTGTGAACATAAATAAATAAATATATAATCGTTTTGGTGATAGCTCTTTATATAAATTCAAAGCTATTATTTTCAAATGACAATTAAATTAAAAAAAATATAATAAGCATGAATAAATAATAAATAAATAAATGTTTTTGTTCTTTTATGTATGGAAAAAGTTGTCAAGAACATATATTGTAAAATAATGAGGCTTTTGAAATTATTATTACGTGGAAATAAAAATATTCAATGCTTGAGAGTAAAATTCCTAATAAAGTAGCTTCGTTAAAGTATAATTGATTTGATTGTATGATTTGGGTGCAGCATCTTAAAAAAATATCGGGAATAATTTTCCAATTTAAATACATATTTTATAATAAAAAAGAATCATTTCCATGAACTAGATCAAGTCACGTTAGTCATCGAAAATATATTTTCTCAGCTTTTTTTAAAGAAGAATATATAAACTCGGATGGAATAATAATCATTTGAGGGAAGGAGGGGAGGAGGTTTTTTGGGAGAGAACGGCAAACAGCAACATGCCTTAAGGCTAATAACAAACAAAATGGCTGTAACAAACGAAACGAGCGAAACTAGCAAAAACGAATCATCGACCATCAAGAGCAGCGATCGTGGGCGATGAGTCATTGAAAACACACACACAGCCATTTACTACACATATTCACACACACACTAAGATAGGGTGGATACGCTTCCCGTGACGCCAAACACTACAAGGAGTATGTACGTACAGTCGTTGCTAAAATTGACAACCGGATTAGAATATTAAGGGGGAGAAGCAGTCAAGAACCATGTTGCCAATTTTGGAGGAAACGGAAGATTAGGATAGGACAATGATCCAACCAAAACAAACACGTCGGAATTTAGACAGAATACAATCTCTCACTAGTTCAATAATAAAGGGGGAGGATAAGGAGGGGGAAGGATAAGGAAACATTCATTTTCCAAAATAAAATGATTTTAGGGACGTGGGTGGGGAAAAAGAGAATGGAATTCTTGGTTAAAAATATAATTTTTTTTTTATTTTCTAAGATATTATGTAATAAATTCGTAAAAGGATTTATTGGTGAAAAGGTCAAAGGACCATAAGTGGAAAAAGTTTTCTTAAAGCAACCTCTTTGCATGTTAAAAAGAATTTTTACATTTTATTTTTTAGCCTAAAAGACGCGATAAATATTAATACATATTTTAATTACTATTACCCGTCCATACTTATTTGAATTAATTGGTAGTCAAAATAATTTAAATAAATGATATCGCTCAGGCTGATGAAGCGAACCACTCGCTATCTTTATAATCGCTAATTTCTGATGCGGTATCTTTTATAAGTATAAAAGTAAAAAATAATCTATATAAATATGGGTGGTGGTTGCTAGAAAATATTTTTAATTTCATAATTAAGAGATAATTTTTTTAATTTAATAAATACTTAAAAGCCCAGTTGCTTGGTGCTGAACTAGATGTCTAGCTTCATGTACCAAAGGTCAGTGGTACTTGTGATTAAATAAAATTACTATCTTTATAAAAATATTTCTTCTTCAAGTACTTTAAAAAAAGGAGATATCAGGGATTTTTGAAAATAATAATAATAATAAGCTACCAATTACACAGAAATATAAAATAAACGAGGAATAAGATAAGGAAGAAGAATATTTATTAGAAATTAATTCGAAATTATCATAATTAAAAAAAAAGCCTGAGCAGGGGTCGAGAAAAATAAAAACGAAAAAAATTGTAAATACCCAGACCGAACGAAGACCAGTGAGGGGAAAAAAAGGAAGAAATATTTATCTTAAGAATATACAATTACATGGCAAATTGTAAAATTGAACAGAGAATAAATTTTCAAAGAAAAAAAATTACAAAAATTTAAAATATTTTGAATAAAAAATAAATCCATTTTTTTATGACCTCCAAAGAAATTATTTTACAACGAGAATGTTTTTGAAATTTAATTACCTTTTTTAATTTAATATATAAAATAAATTTTTTAGATAGATATCCAAAGATATTTTCTTAAGATAGTATGAATGAATTAGAACATAAAAAGATTATTATTTTCCATCTTATTCATTCATTATATCTATAAAGTTATTTGGTTATCAATAAATAATTAAGAGTATAAAGAGAAGCGTTGTTCAAAGATATAAAAATAAACTCCTGAACGGATGACGAAAAGATTATTAATTTTGAATTCCCATAAAACAAAAATTGAGGGGGGGAGAGAGAGAGAGAAGTTCATTCCTCTATCTCTTGAGCGATTTATGCAATAACAGATGAAGGCCTATTATAAGGGAATAATGATTTATTTGTTTGATTGATAAATCATTTTATTCAAAGAGATTTTTATGTAAAATAATTTCATTCAATTCCAAAATTTTATAAGTAAAAAAAAACATTATTGTTATTGTTATTATTCCTATTGTAACAAACACCAGAGACCTAAGAATCCTGAGAACCAGGGTAAAACAAAAATGCCCGCAATAAAATTTTTTTGCATTGTTTCTCTCTTTATTTCTTTTTAAAATTAAAACAAAAATTTGTCTACTTTAGAGTTGAATGAAACTTCTAAATTTTATAAATTAACAACCTTCAAGTGTGGAACCACTAGAAGCCCAGGGCTCGGGGCAAATATCCCTTGCTCTTCAAATAAAATTACTACAAGGTTTATGTCAAATAAGTTTTATAACCAAGCTATATAATAATTAGTACTATTCAAAAATAATTGGACAATATCTAACTTTTGTTTCAATTTGGATAATTGGAAGACCTACATGCAATGCGAAAATAATAAACTAAATAATATGTTCTCCTAATTATACATTAAGACGAAACAAAAAATACATATTGTCCAATTACTTTTAAGAAGGATTGTATGTATATGAATCAGTTTAATTTAAAATAGCAAAATTAAATTTTTCAATTTTATTTTTTTTTTCATTAACCGGCAAATAAATTTTTTATGCCTTCAAAAAAAACAGTACATAGATAGACGTCCAAACAAATTCAATAATAATATAGTTATTACTCATTTGAATTTATTTATACCAATTAGTTTAAATAAATTTGTTTCGCTCTGGCTGGGACACCGAACCTATTCTTTGCTTCCAAAGTGAGAGATGTCAACAATGTCAACACCTCTAACCTCCAGCCACGGGATGGGGTCTCTTAAACGAATTGATTAATTTTTTTTATCAAATTGTCTTGTTAAGAATAATTTCCGTTTAAAGTGATTAAATAAATGCCTTTGACCCAAAAGAGCGGAAAACCCTTAAAAGAGGATGCATATTCCAACTAATCTATTTTTTCTTTCTTCAATTCTACGAAAATATATTTAAATTTTTCAAATCTTTCTATAAATATACAGTGCATGTTTATTTCCCTAAGAAAATTATATTTAGCTCGAGATTGGAGTTAATTAAATAAATTAAAGAGGGAAATTGATGAAGTCGGGTAACCTTGAGGGTAAAATTCCTAGGAAAGAGCAGCCTATTTTTAATTTAGATTTCTATGCCATTTTCATTTTTTTTTTAGCTTGGTATAAAGACTTATCTATGCGATTGTGGCACCGGAAGTTTCAGCAGCTCTCAATTCGTTTGAATGAATGAATAATTAGCCAGAGAGAACGAGAGACACACACACACTGTGACATTAATCCATTGATATTCATCCCATTCATGGATTCACTATATAAAAAGTATTGTCTATTGAAATGAGTACTATTTCTTTATAT
>JAAAKE020017449.1:0-28130 GCA_010014785.2 Anisolabis maritima
CATTGTTAATATTGATAACCTTAAAAGTCAAGGAGTGTGGGTTGAAAATTTATTTCAACCAATTGGATTCCAATTGATATAAATAAATATGCCTCGATTACAAGTATCGTAATAAATTTATACATGTATCGTTGAAAAGTCTATATGGTCTCTGATGCCGAAGACTAAAAAAAAAACCTAGCATATTAATAAATAAACAATATTTTTTATTCAATAAAATAGAAAATTATTTTTCATTTATTATATTATTTTAATTTTAATCTCAAATGTTAGATCATCTATTATTTGAGTAGGTATTTCTTTTGTATTGGAATTTTTTTTGTCGCTTTTGGAAGCGAACCGCTGACCTTTGGGACGTGAAGCCAGACCTCTAGCTCCGCACCAGGGACAGGATATTCTAAAATCTATCTATATATATGTTTATTAATATAAAGCTATGTTTAGGTCCTTTTAGATTAGTTTTAGCGCATTAATTTCTTTAATTGATGGGACAATGCTCTCAAATAAAATATTTCAAATAATTTATTGATTAATATTTTGTAATATTTTTCTAATATGAGAGACGGAGAGGAGGAGACATGGGTGACCGGGAATGGGTCAGAGAACCAGAAACCGGCTATAGGGAATGGTGTGTGCCATTAGTGCACGATACACCAGGGGTAACCAACCAGGGAATGATTTTTTTGTTAAGATTGAGTGTTTTTAAGCCTTTAATTTAAGGTTTTTCCCTCAAAAACAAAAAAAAATTCTAATATGAGCATTCATTTTTTTAATAGTAAATATGAATATTTATTAATATTTGATGCTTGCCTTGCCCTTTTCAAAAAAGGAAAATTCTGTATGATTTGATTAAAAATTGAGATAGAAATTTGGTTCAAGTTTTGAAATTGGATGATTTTTTTCCAAATACGATGAAAATGTTCAAATTGATCCAAAATTAATCATTCCTAATCAACTATATTTTATATCTTTTGTTTATAAGGGATGATATATGGTCCGACAGAAATTCCAGAAAATGGATCACAAACCACCGGCAGGGCCTACGGACTGGGGGAGTTTAGTGGCGAATCATATGGATTGTCTACCTTACAGGCAACCATTCAGAAACTAAATTTTTCAAAGGTTAATGCACCCCATAGTAGAATTTGAGTTTGAATGATTTATTTATCAAATTACTTTTAGTTACCTTTTTGATACAAAACACCGCTGCATGGTAAAAACAAAAAATATATATTCTCGGAATTCCAGAAAATATTATATACAACTATTTGGAAATATTTTTTTTTTTTGGAAAGAAAGAGGTTTTGGGTCAAAATACTCTGATGGAACGGAAGATCAAGAAGTTTTTTTATTTTGCCGAATTCTAAGTATATATAAAGAGAATAAGAAGAGAAAAAGCAAATTTTTTTTTCGCTTTTACCGGAATTTTAAGTAACATATGAAATGTAAACAATGTCATTTATGAAAAATTCCTTCTAAAAAAACTTCACGGGTGGCCTCTTAATAATTAGTTTGTCTTTAGTTAAGGATAAATAACCATTAGTAATAACTTTCTTTACAAGTTAATGGAATGCTAGGCGTAGCCACCTGTCGTATTTATTTTGGCCATTGAGATTCTTTATTCTTTTTCTCAAACAACAATATAAGAAGAAGAATGGGAGAGAGAAGCAAGAGAGGCAAAGACCCCCAGGAAAGGCCCCAGGAAAGGAGTAAGTTGAATTATTTCAATTAAATAGTAGTAAATATACATGAAATAGAGATATTATAAGTTGATATTTTAAATTTTGATGAGTTTGACGGTGAGGGTCTGAATTTTATGATTATCCCTTACAAACAATAGATATAAAATATAGTTGGTTAGAAATTATTCATTTTAGCCCAATTTGGACATTTTCATCTTCTTATTTGGAAAAAAAATCATCCAATTTCAAAACGGCACAAATTTTAACACCAATTTTTAATCAAATCATACCGGAATACCTTTATAATAACCAAATATTTTTCTTTTTTCAAACTGTCATTCATCTGGTTTGTCAATTCTTTAAGGGATTGGCATTTCTTAGTTG
Source organism: Anisolabis maritima (assembly GCA_010014785.2). NCBI lineage: Eukaryota > Metazoa > Arthropoda > Insecta > Dermaptera > Anisolabididae > Anisolabis > Anisolabis maritima. The sequence goes on from JAAAKE020017449.1 coordinate 2,067, forward strand.
AGTTTCATTGCCTTACGGGCTCATTTTTGGTTTAGTATTTATACATTTTATGCCAAAATGTTACTATTCTCCAACGATCGGGTTCAGCCTAAGGCCCTTTAATGGAAGATCTGCGAGCCTTTAATAAAATAAAATTTGAACAACTTCTGACCTAGGGTCATTTTTTTTAAATCCAATGTTAAGTTGAAAAAAGTATTTCTAATAAATGGAGACCCAGCGAAAAAAAAAGGATTGGTAAATGAGCATTTGCATTTTCATGCGTTTGACAATAATGTTTTCAAAAGCCCCGCCGCGGAACTCGAGCGCCGCCTTTGGAAACCACACGACTGCCAGCCACGTGCTACCACATTTATTTATTTATGTTTTTCATTCAAATATGATTATCATTTGTTACTCTATTCACATTGTACTGTATTTAGGAAAATACATTTGAGTTTGTTAGACCCTGGAACAGATTAATTTAGTTTTATTATTTTGAATGTGAAAAATTGGCTTGGAACTCAAACGATACGAGATAAATATAAGCATTAAAAATGGGGAAGGGAAGCTGGGTTGTGTAGAGTTGTAAAGTAATGGAGTTATTAATCCACCTAATATTCTTTAATGTACATGTATTCCGATGTCGGACATTATCTACAATGCGTGTTATGATGACGAAGGTAGGCTTTGTCCAAGTTATGTTTATTGTATTTATTTCTATAGAAAACGCAAAAGAGAAGTTTTGTTTGTAATTACCCTTAGTGTTTTGTCTTAAAATAAACATGCTTTGTACCTCAAATGAATTTGACAAATCTCTAGAAAGAGGGCGCAAATGGCCATTAGTAACTGAAGCCCATATAATCCCTTATAATAATAATAATAATAATAATAATAATTAAATAGTGTCATTAAATTTATATTGTTCATCACTTTATTAAAGGAATCCCAATAAATATATATCTTGAAAATATTATATAATAATTCACCATTGTTAAGGATGTTTTATGGAAGGGACGTAAAGAAAGAATCCCTCTCAATGATATACTTCGCAAGGAGTAGGCTACACGCCGATCCTGAGAGAGTCCATCCTCAAACTAGGACATCCTCCCTATCATAGATTAGATTGAAAAGAAAGGCCCGGGTGAGATAAAGGAGTAGTTAGACAGTTAGAAATGAATAAAGGAGGAGAGATTAGAGGAAATCAAGTAACTTCATGAGGGTACCGATAGAGAGTAACGGTCAGTGGAGGGCTGAGTTTGAGGTGTGGGTCTCTGTGGGTCCTCCAATAAATAAACGTAGACTCCGGTAGGTGGGCCTATACGGTCCAAATGAAAATAAAAAAAAAGAAAGTTTGAGGTGATTTGAGGTTTGGAGGTGAATAGGAGAACCTCTCATCCCAAAAAAGTGCACCAGGAAGGGGCCATTGAGTCTGAAACTGGCGATGGGATTTGGTGTGTGCCAACAGTGCACCAGAGATAACTAACCCAGGAATGCTTTTTTTTTGTTAGGATTTGAGGGTTTTTATACCTTTAATTAAAGGCTTTTCCTTCAAAAAAATAAGAATGTTTGAGAGTTCCTCAAAAATAAGTGAAATTGACTTAAAAATAAATCCAGAAATTTTATAATAAATTTCTTGAAAGGCTGAAGAAGACATGTCGAAACGTCAAGAATGAAGTTTATATAAATAGAGGCTCATATTTCTGGCCTCATCCCTTTTCTTATATTATATATGAGAAAATTTCCAATATTTTGAAATAATCAGAGTATTTGCTCAGAGATTATTTTTCATTCTGCTCTTGTCTTCAAACTTCATTTCTAAACACTTCCACTCTTTTTTTTTATGATCGACCTTTGAATAAATGCCACTTGCCTCTTGAGCAGAATAAATCAACTTCCTGAATCTTTGATTGAACAATTCAGTTTTTTTTTATGGCACCTATTGTATGTGTTAATTCAGGAAAATTTTGAAATATCTTTCAGATGAATTAATAAAAATCTTGTAAATTGTGATAAAATTTTATAATAAACTTTTAAACATCAACTTTTTCTTTCTCCCTTCTATCGGCATTTGGGGTTAATCATATGTGAATTTAGATCTTAGATCATAATCATTGAAACATAAAAAAATAATTAATTTTACATAAAAAGTCGAGTCTATAAAGAGGATTTACTAGAAAATTAACGATTTTATGATAGTTGTAAGACAACTATGCTAAATCTTTTCTAAATTAAGTTATTATTAAAAAATTGTTTAGCTAATGTCATTAAAATTACTTTAATTATAAACATACTTTCTTAAATTAAAATTTAAAGAGAGTTTTGTTTCGAAATCACAGAGTACTGCCTATCATTAAATTAAGTCGATATAATAGGTATCCAGGAGTCGGGCATTAAGTTAAAGTGCCCAATCAGTGCGCACCTCACAAAATTTGTACCAGATATAGTCTCTTATAAAAATTAGTTTAGTTGTTGATTATTCAAACTTAAAAAAAATATTAAACTAATAATTATAAACTATAACTTACCCTGGGGTATCTGAAGTCTATATTTTATAATTTATATCAAGGGGCAACAAAAGGAAGTACAGACAAAGCGAAAGCAGGATTTCAATTCATAAGCTTCCTTTTACCCTGAGATAGAAAATGATTCAAGTTGAAAAGTTCTTGGACAGAAATCACAACTCGTTCACTCTTTTTATAGTACCGATTTCAAAATCGAAATTTCAAATATTTTCAAATCTTTTATGGTTACATACTAGTAAAGGAGTTGACTTATAAATTAGATAATCATCTGTTTATTATTATTAAAATATTTCAGTTTTTTCTTTAGTTAATTATTTAAATTTATATATTTAAAGAATTTTTCAGCATCTGAGATTCCTTTTTTTATTTAATTTATTTTTTTTTTTATTAATTTATTTAAATTATATTGGCTGGATTTAATAAAAACTAATAAATTTTCCTGAAAGTAATAGCGTATTCAGGGTGGATAAGCTCAACCCTTTCTCTTTTCCACTCCCTCCACCTAAAAGGAAAAAAATAAGAACAAACAAGATCAAAATTCCAAAAGGAAATGAAAACAGTGGTGGACACACATGGGCCAATAAAAAGTTGGAATGACGCTTGAGATGTATATATATATATATATATATATATATATATATATCCCCTGGTTGTCCGCCTGGAGGCTTTAAGAACAAAAAAATTTTATCACTCTTTTCTTAAGAAATCTGATTAAAATTTGAATCTGGGTGGTTTTAGAAAAAAAAAATTCTTTATAATAATTAAATATAATCGTCCGATAATTGTTCTCTTAATTTCTAACTAAAAAAAATTTGATAATGAGATGATATCATAAAATGAAATTAAAATTTTTATAAATTAAGTAATTTTAAAGAATAATGCAAATCAAATTAAAAAAAAAATAATTACTTGATCCTTTGTAATAAATCTGATTAGATATCGTAATATTCTAATTTAATTTTTCCGGTCTAATCTAACCCCAATTATAATAAAGACATAGCAGCTGCCTTAAAAAAACGAAAGGGTTGTTAGAGAATAAATAATATTTGTTTAAGCGCCCAATTTTTTTTAATAATATAATAATAGTGCCCCTTTAATTGGTAATAAAAAGAATACCCCAAAAATAAACAAACAAGCCCCTGGTAAGTGGAGAAAAATTTATTTAAAAAAAATGAATTAATTAAATTTAAATAAATAAATAATAATATAAAAAAAAACCAATGTTATAAATTTTATAATCCTTTTGAAGGTAGATTAGTAGATGTAATTAACACGACCATGTTTGTTTGTTAATAAGGAGAAGGAAAAGTGTTATTATCATTTAAAACCTTTTTTTTTTTTTTTTTAATCCTATAATTATGATTATTTTATCCTCAATAATTGAAGAATTAACAAAAAATGGGAGTTTGAATTTACAGCTAAGTTAATAAGAATCACGACGTGATATTATTTACATTCACTGGTCATTAAATTAGAACCAGCACCTTCGAAATTACTGGATTTTTCTAAAAAAAAAAAAAAAAAAAAAAAGGAAGATTATATGTATGCACAGTAACAAAAGAAATTGAGCCGTCTTGGAATTAAAAAAATTCAAATGCCCTCATTCTACCTCTTATATTATAAGGGCCTGACCTGAGAGAATAACAGGCACCAAAATCTTTTTTTATTTTGCGTTTTTTGGCATCTGAGGCGATTAGACTCAGTCCTTATTTATTTATACTAATTGGTAGTCAATATAATATAAATACATTTTTTTCGCTCAGGACCTGAAGTGAAGCACCGATCTACTGCGTGAGGTGGGATCTCAAGCTATGCCAAGGGACAAGCTCAGTATAATATATTTAATATAATATCCAAAAACAATGTTTAAATATAAAAATTGATATGAAAGAATTTTATTTATTTATAATTTCTAATTATTTATAAAAAAAGAAGATTTTTAAAACAATACAAATTGATGTACCAGTTAATTTTTTACCTACTAATATAATTTTTTAACAATTTTTTTAAAAAAATATTGCAATTTAGTGTAAATACCGTAACATTTTTTATTAAGATTTTATCCTAAAAATGGATTTTATTTCTTTTATATATTTATAAATAATGGATTTTTTTTTTTGCTCGATATTAAACTTTCCCAATTAATCGGTTCGTTAATCATTATTATTTTTTTTTCTATATAATAATACTTTAACGTTAAATATTTCTCTCCTTTAAGTTGAAAAAAAAATTCGAGTGCAATTTAGGTCGATTTCGAACGTAATTACAAGATAGGACCCTCCCGATGTTTGTTCAAGGCAGATAATTATTTTAAATAATCGCCAAACTGTTGGTGAGTCTCGATTATGCTTTATTTACATTTAATCCAGGCACCCAGCAATTTTCAGTCATTTTCTTCGACGAAAAAGCTATAAAGAAAGCCAGGAATTAATTCTTACTAGCATTATTTTTTTTTTTTTTTGTGCATCATCTATTTTATTCACTTTTGAATCTCACGTTGTTGTTTGTTGTTGATTTTTTTCCCGCATAGGAAATTCACCTTTGATTAATATTATCATGTAGATGATCTACCATTTAAAAGTAGGAATATTAATTTTTTTTTTTAGTATTACTTTCATTTAACAAAAATATTATACAAATTATTTTCTAAATGCAGGGTTATAATAATCAAATTGATTTTGAATATATTTTTTGTCTTAGAGCGATTAGGGACTTCCGGTAAACCTCCATGTAATTTTGAGGGACCGTGTGAATTTTCAAGCGTGTTATTCGGGACCACCCATTTAGGTGTTGTTTGTAAATAAAGTAAATTGGATAACATTCTCTAGGGTAGGGAGGGCTGTCCAACTACTTTAATAACGCGGGCCGTATACGGCCAGCAGTTGTACAGCCCTGCTTTATGTGAAGCAGCACTTAAATGAGATCTCTGTTGGGCCAAATCATCAAGTACAATGTGAATAAGAAGTTTGTTTATCAACACCTATCGATGAAAGTCAAATTAAACTTTTTACTATTAAGAAGATTAAGTATTCTTAAGTCCCTTATTCATATTATTATATTCATATGATATAGATTTTATGTATATATATATATTATATTATTATAAGATTAAGTATTCTAAAATAGATTCAGTTGAAAGTATTTTCTTCTGGGGATTGGCTCTTTTATTTTCTAATCGGCAGTTAAGAATCGATCCAAGTTTCCTCATGGTGACTAATTCAACTTTTTTGCAATTCTAATTTTTTCTGATAAAAAAAAAAAAACATTTGAATGTAATTGAATACCTAAGTTTATATTCAGAAAATAAATTCTCTTTAAACCATATAAAAAATATTTACTTAAATTTATTTCAATTAACATGAATTCAATTTTATTTTCTTGAAATCAGTTTGTTTTTTTCTTTATTTTATTTATTATACTAAAAAAAATTTATGATAAAAAATTATCTGTTTACTTATTTTAAAAAATTGTTTTTTTTTTTTTTAAATTATTTCAAGCATTTTTACTTAGATTAAATATATTCTTTAATTTTTAATTTAATTAATTAATGACCAATTTAGTTTGCGATGAAATTTTATTGCTTGAAAAAACTCAGAAAAAAAAAAAAAAAAAAAAATTGGACAGTAAAATAGAGGAATATTTTAGCGCATTTTTTTTAAAAAGATTAAAGTATATATATGAGAAGGTATTAAAAAAAAAACAATTTCTTTCAGAAAGGCGACCCAATCGACCAGTCAAAGTGACAGCTAACCTAATTGATAGATAATTTATTATTAAAATAATGCTCAAAAATATAAACCAGATATTTAATTAAACTTGGAATAACAAAATGATGTGATTTTAAAATTTTTAGATGTTTAGACCATAAATTCACAACAATGGAGCTTTGTGTCATAAAATTTGTTTCTGCATCTATAAAAGTGATCAACTTAAATAGGGGGAAAAAAAAACTACCTATTGCATATTAGTTTTTGAGATTGGACAATATGAAATCAATAACGTTTTCCCTTTGGGGTAAAAATTTTAAATGTTAAGAGAAAAATTTTGACTTTGAAGCTTTCTTCTTTTTTCAATAATAGTCCCAATTTTGCCAACAAACTTCGATGGGAAAATTTTGTTCTTTCAAGAATATGAAGAGAAAAAATATTAGATAGGATAATTCATGTACACCAATCCATATAGTTACTTACTAGATGTGAGCTCACAGGAAAAAATATTTTAAAGGTCAACCAATTTTTCATTAAAGATCAAGAAAGAAGAAAACAAAGAAAAAAGAATTTTTTTTTAAGTTTCTTCGACATCTTGGAGCATTTAGTCTTTTAAACGATACATATATATACAGGTATCCCTTGATTAGCGCGGTTAATGAATTCTCAGTTTTACCTCGTAAAGTAATTTTTTTTTTTAAGTCTTTTTTCGGCATCTGAGGCCATTTAGACTCCGTCCTTATTTATTTCTAACCTAGTAAAGTAAAACCGCGATGTCTTCCGCTTCAAACTGAAGGCTATGCTGTAAGTACGGAGAAAAAATGGCGCATCGGAAAAAAAAAGAGCGCGCTAATCAAATTTGACCGCGTATAATGATGAAGAGTCTCAAAAGTTTTTAGGGCGCTAATTAAAACCGCACTATTCAAGGAATTCCCGGATAGTTATTACAATACAAATTATCCAGATCTATTAATTTACACCAATTGGTATCCAATTGATTTAAATAAATTTCTATCGGAGTGCCTGGGCTCCGAACCCCAAGAAAATATAACTGAATATTCGTAATATATAATAAATTATAGTCAATAAATAAAATTTATTTTTCTACATAAAAGGATTTTTCATAATCTAAAGTAAATAACTAGCAATTAAAAGGATAGATTTTTTTTTTATTAAATAATATTGACTTTTAAGGTTAGTAATATTGACATTGTCACTATCCTAACCTCTCTGCCACAGGGTGGGGACTAAAAAAGAGAGAATTAAAAATGACAATTTTTTTTCAAGTCAATTTGTAACAACTAAGGTCATCTTCACTATATACTTTATATAATTACAGTAGTGCCTCTTATTACGAGTTTAATTCGTTCCGCGAGCAAGTTCGTTTTAAGAAACGAGATGAACTCGTAAATTGAGCCTGCGCCAACTAGCGGTTCATGAATGAAATTCGCTCATATTATGAATCAATTTCGGCCGAGTGCCAGCTTTAAGTACAAATGTGCACTCATAGTAAGAGGCCCTGCTATATATCATGAGAAAAATTCGTATCCATAGCTACAGGCGAACGTTCAACGCTCTCATTTCTTATAGGCCTTGCTTTTTGACAATGATTTCCGTGGCTATTCCTCCCAGACTCGCCGGGTAAAAATGATAAAATAAGATTAATTTCTATCATAAGTAAGGGGATTACATAACAATTTGCATCGCTAATATATTTAATATTAAAAGTAACTGAATATTCGTAATATATAATAAATTATAGATAATAAATAAAATTTATTTTTCTACATAAAAGGATTTTTCAAAATCTAAAGTAAATAACTGGCAATTAAAAGGATGGATTTTTTTTTTTTTTATTAAATAATATTTTATATAAATGGCTTATCTTAAAAACATTCGTAGGTAAAAACTCAGCAGGTGGTGATTTGAAGAGAAAAAATAATTTATTTTAAAAGGATGTTTAAATTTAGCAAACTTGTGTTTACTATAATAATTGATTCCCTTCTCGTTTGTATAAAATAAAGTAAATCTCAACCAAGTGATGATTAATTTTTATTGCCTGAATGTCATATCCATAATGTTTAATTCAAAAACGTGATTATTTATCTTATATTGGCTGGCTGGCCTGGCCACAATGGGCACAAATCTATAACCTAAGCCCTGAGTGCATTCACTTCTCAGCGAGGAGAGAAGATAAAATTCCGACTGCCAGGGCCCCGTGCTCAGCATACATCAGATAATACGTTTAATTCCCTGATTTCCATGCAAGTGTCATGGCGGAGTCACTCTCTCTGTGAGGCCCAACCCTCAACAAACACACAGGACCTCCTCAAGATCCGCATTCTGTCTCATGGAAAGAAAAGATTTGTTCAAAGAAGAAACTGATGTCGGAGATTTGATTTCTCTTTTTAAATCTAAAAAGATTCATCTTCTGATTAAGAATTTTTATTTCGTTAAAACATATACGAGAGATTATTTAAATTATTAGACTTTCTTGGTTGGATAAATATTGCGAAAAATTGATTTCTTACTTTTATAATGCAATTGTTGATATCAATTCAATTAGTCGCTAATTTTTTTTTTAGTCTTTTCACCATCTTGGGCCATTTAAACTATAAACAATACATATATATGATTATCACGATTCAAATTATCGAGACATTTATTTATATCAATTGGTATCCAAATGATTTAAATAAATTTTTACCGGTAGTCACCAATATTGTCACTATAATATATATAAAGTCGAGCTATTTTCACTTTATAGAGATATAAAAAATTCACCCTGAACATTATTCTAAATGCTAGAATGTTGGAATTCTTTGAATTGTAAAAAGTGTAATTTATGAATTAGAAATTTAAAATAAATTTTTGCAAAAATTCTATTTGGATTCTTAAAAAAATAAAAATAAATTTTTAATATACTACATATATAGTCGATCTTAGAAATTTTAACTCCACTCTAATATACTGTAAGAGGTTTCCATTTCTCTAGACTTAATCATAAACACAAATTATCCCGCCAGCTAGTTCCTTTAAAGGGGCTGGCTCCGCCTATCACCGTTTCTTTACCCCCCTTTGCTCTCATTCGTTCCTGTAGTCAAATTCTTCAACCACAAGTTCTCTGATGCTCTGCTTGAAAAGCCCGCGCATTATGGTCTGCATTCATTTTTTTTAAATTTTACTAAATCTAATCTTATTATTTGTCTTGAAGGAAATGACTGTTATCGAGAGGGCAGAAAAAATGTTAGTCTTATCTTCGCCTATACGTATTTGTCCCTGACAAGAAGTCCTAATAAGATAAATTAATTTAAAGATAAAAAAAATAGATATTTCAAATAATTACAAATAAAAATATCTTAAAAAAAAAATCCGGGCCCATGTAAAAACTACCTCCCACATAGAAAATTAAAATCCTATTAATTACGTTATATTAAGAAATTACTTTTAAAAATAAAATTTTTTATGAAAATTGTTTTATTTATTAGAGTTAACGATTTAATGATTGATAAATCGAATTTAAGTGATTTTTCCATTTTATGGTACTTACTTCACCTGCCAGGAAAGAATTTTGATTTAATCAGATCCGGCTGACTTTATGATTTTAAAATCAAATCTCAATCAGTGACGGTTGTTTGGTTTTATAAAAAGATGATATGCCTAATTGCCCTAGTCAATAAAAAAATTAATTTAAAAAAAAAGCCACCACCACCTGGGAGAAAATTGATGAGATTTGCCCCTAAGCTGGCTGACAAAGGAACACGCAGACCCCGAAGGGGTGGCATTTTTAATTTCGAAAATAATCCAAGCAATTAATTGTTTATATTAATAAATGTTATCATTTTGAGATACAGGCTACCTATAATTATTATAAATAAAAATACCTTTAAAATAGAATACAATGAAAAAAAAAATCATAAAATTGGGAATAATAGAAGTATAATAAAATAGGTATTAAAAAAATTCCAAAATATATTTAATGAAAAGGTTGACTAATTTAATGAAGGGTGGATAATAAGAGTGTCTTTCTAAAGGGAGTTTTTCCTCTATAGAAAGAGAAGCATGGTATCTGCCCAACTTTGATTTATCAGGATTTAAACAAATAACGAATTAGTCTAACAAAGTCAAAATGTCGCGAGTGGGCATAAAATTATAAAATGATCAACAATTAAATTCTCATATATCGTATTCTCGCACAATGTCGCTTCGATTAGCCCCCATTTATATTAGTCCTCGTTTAAATCCCAAAAAATTAATACATAAACAAAATTTTGTTTATACATATATATTCGGTTTTTTTCCTTTTATCGGTTTATTATTATTATTTTTTTTTTTTATTAAAGTATCGATTTTGGTTATATAGATGTATTAATAATTGTGAAAAGAATAATAGTATGTTAAAAAAAAATGTTTCGCCTTTTCTAGTATGTTTATATCACAGTATGCAGCCTTACATTATTTATTATTATTTGTTGCGAAATTTGAAGTGCAGGAGGTGGTAAAAAATCTCACCCCCTCCGATATTTATAGCTCATCAGCTGGGCCAGATCTTTGGAAACTCAGTGATAATTAAAACATTTTTCAGCTCTAGGCCAATTTTCATAATAGTTAAATGGGAGGTTTGTTCTAAAAAACAAAACAATTTGAATATAAAATATTAAACATACATCATAGACAGAAAGCTCTTTGAAATTTTATTTAATCTTTTTTTTTTTTAAGACTATTCGCCATATGAGACCCTATAGACTCTAAAAGATATACAATTTATATTAATTACGATACGATATAAATCAGGCAAATTTATTTATATCAAGCGGTATCTAATTGATTTATATAAATTGATTTCATCGGACTGCCTGGGATCCACACCCCTTTTAAATTCAATTATTGAAAAAATATTTATTTATCCTAAACCTAAAAAGAACAAAAAAATCAACATGTCATGCTTTGCCTACTCGATAGATTTTTAGACCTGCCCCGTTTTATATGGTCAAAGAATTAAATTTTGCGGGAAAGTGTTGCCATTTCGTTGCCTATTTTTTTTTTTATTAATTTAGTTACTCGATTAAGGCGGTTTCATACAGTTCGGTGGAAGCCGGACTCTGCTAGTTATTGATGTATTTGCTTTCGTTTAAAATCAACTTTCAAAAATTTAAAAATCTTTGATATAAAAAAAAAAGTTTTATTTAAAATTGTATTTTAATTCATTGTAAAAGCTAAAAAGATATCCGTCAATTTATTCAAAATAATATGGAAACAATTTTAATTAGAATAAAATTTCAAATTCAGAGAAATAAAAATGAAAGGCAATTTCAAAATGAAATATAAATAGTGCTTGTTATGATTCAAAATATACGCTTTTAATTCTATTGGATAAAATAGCAAATAAACAAAGCCATTTATTTTGTTTGATAACGTCAAATTCTGAGAATGAAAATTACCTTTATCTCTATTAAGTGATTTTGTTTTTTTTTTTTTTAGTTTTAAAGTCACTTTTCATGTTTCATTTATTCATAATATAATTATAGACTGCTGGCAGAGGAATTAAAAGTTTTTAAGTGTAGAATACGTATATTTATTAGATATTAAAATAAATACTTATTTAATATGGAATTTCGAAAGTTTCTGGTAAAATTCAGACAGATTTTTTTTTTATATAGGGTTGATTTCTAAAATAATAAATAAAAATAAAAAAAAGGAACATTTATAGTCCAGAAATAGGGGGCCAAAAAAGCCATTAAATAAACAAAAATGCAAAATTTTAATAAAAGCATGAAAAATAGTTTTTTTTAAATAAGCTTTAGTTACAAAAAGAAAAAAAAGAAAACCAATGAAATGAATTAAGGGGGGGGGGGGGGGGGAAATCTCCCAAATAGAAAAATTGGGAATTGATCACTAAGAGGCCGAAACCGACGATGGGCTTTGGTGTATGCCATTAGTGCAGGGGTAACCAACTAGGGAATGATTTTTTTTGCTAGGGTTATTTATTAAATACTTAAAAAAAATAACTATTGAAGTATTGAAGTTTTTAATAAATAATAAAATAGATATTATCTTGCCCTTTCTCCCCTATTCTCTCATCCCCTTTTTATAATCCCCATCAATCTAACTGTCGTCATTTAATCCTGACGATGTGACCAGCAATCGGATTGAACCTTTTTGTTCTAAAAAAATTCTCGGACCACCGAAGCTGTTCGTGATTTATTTCTATAAATACGGTCGCTCCCACGAAGACAACCACTTCTTCATATTCACCACCATAACAGGTGGAGTTGTCATTTCATGTCCTTAGAGAAATCTATCACCGACCACCAGAAGGCAATCAAATTGATGTAAATAATTGAAAATCATTCGTCTTTTATTATAAAAACATTATCTTTCTATGGGATTGAATATGAATAAAATATTTTTCTAGAGGCGTTATCAAAGGATCTGTTGAGGAAATTTCCAACGATTTTTTTTATATAGAAACGATTCGAAATGGCGGCCACGTTTAGGACCCGCTCGGAAGTTCTTAACGCATGGAAACTATATAATGGCCATTAACATGGTCGTGAAAAGAATTCTCAAGTGAGAAATTTAATTTTCCCATCAAAAGGCTCACTTATGCTTTTATATGCAAGATTTTATTGCTTGGAATTTAAATTTCAAATATAATATTCAAAAATATGTTGACAAATGAGCTTGATGTTGCTTGTTTAGTTGTTTATCTGTCTGGCTTTGGGGAATTCTCTCAGAGAGAGCGAGGGTCTTTATTTCTAAAATAATATTATAATTTAATATTCTATATTATATTATATTATATTTGCTCGATAGAAAAACCAGGATACCAATTTTTTTATTTATGTCTTTTTTCAGCGTTTGAGGCCAATTAGACTTCGTCCATATTTATTGATAGCAAATATAATTTAAATAAATTTTTAGTGAGATGGAAAGCGAACTGACCCTGGGATCATGACACAAGTCCTTTACCTTTTCTCCAAGGGAAAGACACAATTTTTAAATTGTTCTTTTTTTTTTTTTTTGAGCAGTAGAGTTAAAGTTTGACCCATAAACTAATCACCAAAAAATAAAATATAACTAAGTCCAGTCGTTCTCGGAAATCGAGAAATGTTATCCCTATAGAGCTATAAAGTTCAAAAAATACCTCTTCCTTTATGTTTTAATCAGCATTGATATTTTGTTTCTATGAGAGAGGGTAGGCCTTGATTATTTCATCATTCAGGAATTCCAAAAACAGCCGTAATATTATTTTAATATTTTCCTCCCATCCCCTTACTTTACAGTGAATTGGGAAAATCTTTTTCCATATTTATATAAATTAATTGGTAACCAATACAATATCTTACAATAAGATACTACTATTTAAAAAATTGGCAAAAAAAAAAAATATATCTAATAAAAGGAGAATCTTGATTAAAGTTATTTTTTATTTTTATCTTTAAATACCAGCATTCGTTATTTTTGCGATAAATTTTACATTAGTTTATTATTTTGTTGAAATATAGAGATATTTAATATATATATAATTAAAATTCTTGGGCTTTAATTAAAATCATAGACTTTTTTTTTTTATCTTTAATTGAATTTATGTTGAAATATTTTAATTATTTCTCTCCCTCCTCTCTCGGCTCCAGAAGCAGCAGCAGGTGATAAAGAAACTCACCATATCAATTATCCAAAGTTTTTTCTAATTAAGGCCTACAATTATTTGTTTGTTTGTATTTCGTCTTCACCTGGACCTCGAGATCATTCAGATTGATTTTTGTTTATTAGTCAGTGATTATTTTCTTTTCATCTCTACGATATACCCGAAATTTATTCAATTCAATTATATTCCGAATTAAATTAGGAAGAGACATCTTTTTTTAAGATAAGAAAAAAGAGAGTAATATTTTTTTCTATATCTTAACTGATGTCGATAAGTTCCTGGAAAAATACTTTATCAATTTATTTATTGAATAATTAGGATTTGTTTTTTTTTTGACAATCACCTTGCACTCATTTAATTAATTTAATTTTTATCATTTTTGAATAAATAGAACAGAAGAGGTAAAAATTTTCCCACAAGAAAAAAACATTTAGTATGAAATGACTCTGATCTCACTAAGCTTATATCAGAAATATCTACAGTACTACTTTAACTCCTCATTTATTAAATGATATTACTAATTATTACCTCGTTGAATATGAATATCTGAAAAGAAAGAAAAAAATTTAACTTTAAATAAATAAATGCAGATGAAAGTCATCTAAAAAATTATGGACTCCTTTTGGAGCCTAAACATTTAAATCTAAAAGGAAAGGAGCATTCTAATAGCATTATCTCCCAAGAGAAATACGGCCTTTGTGTCTACAATATAATGAAAAAATAGTATCCCAAATACTAGTAGATGCAAGAAAGAAAAAAAAATTTAAATACATTTTAGATAAATTAATTTTTTTAAAAGATTATTATTAAATGTGATTTATTTATTTGTTTATTATGTTTTTAATTATTTATTTTTTTATTTTAACAATTTATTATATTTATATATATTAATCATATTTTATTTTTATGTATTTGTTATTGTTTTAATTTATTTATGTTAATAATTAATCATGTACTTTTCAGACGTCCATGCGTCTTTAAATAAAAATATTTATTACATTTTTCACTTCCTAAGGAGTAATGGTGAGTACCTATGAATTGTTTGCCAGTTCAATGAAGTTTGAAGATTTTGTGTTTTTGGCTAATTCATTTTATAACTTCCAAAAATACTTCCATTTTTTGTCAAAATCTGAAAAAATTGTGGTTCTGAGATATTTATTTTCAAACCTTAGAATTATTGTAACATTAATATTTTACCACTCTTAGTTGGTGATGATAAAAATAGAGATCTTGGACAAATATATAAATACAATAATTCGGCTATATCTGCACCCGGGTCCCCGATGCCACCCTAACGACTCCTCCACGGTCTCAAAGATATATTACATGAGAAACGTTTCAAAGGGTTCATATACACCAACTGATCAAATTTGGGAATTAAGTCATCTTTCTTTTCCCTTTTTTTTTTTTTTTTTTTTTTTTTTAATCACCTCGAACGTAATAAATTTTAATAAACTCGTTTTGTATCCAAAAAATTTACTACAATTTAAATCAAGTGATTAGTGAAGACGAATTTTTTTTTCTAAGGACGAGCCGATATATTAATATTGCTGCTAATTGAGCCCTGCTGCCCTCGGAGCTATTTTATGGGGTGCTAAACGAGCATCCCTTTTTTGGGGGGATTTCGACTAACGATTGCTTTCCTGCCCCTTTTTTTTCCTAGGCTATTTATCACCCGCGACTGATTCCCAGAACCTTAAATCAGACAACCAGGCATTTGGGGCTTCTCTCCTTTCAAATTCTTAGATTTCACAATGAAAAAAAAAAAAAAAACTTGTTCAGCCTCAATTAAATATTTTAAGTATTAAAAAATTTTGATTGATCTATTTGTAGTTCTATAGGAACTTTTTCTAAAAAGAAAAATTTAATTTCCTATTAGGCAAAATCTTCTTTGTCTTGGTCTTTCATCAGTGCTTCCCTATAAATCAATTGCTCTTCGGATGTTAGAGGAGTAAAATTTGTAGCTTATAAAGGATAATATATATAAAAGAGCCTTAAAAAATCAAGAAAAAAAAAAGTAACTATTCCGAAAATAAATAATATTATCTGATTGAACAAGGAATAAAAAATTTATTGAAATTTAAATATTCATCACTTTATATTAAAATTTCTGACAGCGTAAAATATTATAGGATGATAAATGACTTCCCTATCCCATTTAATTTGTTCGTAACGCCCTCTCACTTTGTAACTCAATTCGTCCCCGATTATTTAGAGAACACTTATTGTCCCTGAGGGTTCCTCCCCCTTTGTCATAATGAAAAGGCGATCAACGACCCCAAAGGGCGGGGGCCTCCCATCCCAAGGGATGATGGGGGAGGGGGACACAAACCAACAGCCCTAAACGATCCTATCAGATGCCACTTACAAACGAACCAATAAATAGAAGCCGATGATCGCCATTTTAATCCCTTTAACTCGTTTATCTTATTCATCATCACCTCCTTCATTATCACCTATTCACAATTGTATTTACTTTTTCTTAACTTGGAAAAATCACTGATTACTAATCCCTGTATGTATATAAAGTTTAAAATTTTTCTTTTATAATAAAATTTCAAAATTAAAAAATATTAGAATAAATCGAGATGAAATGTTCCACAAACCAAAGCTATAGATTCTTTTTCTCGAAATGAGTGCAGGATATACAGGATTTCTGCTAGGAAGGGGCAGTTCTAACTTTTTTTTTTTTTTTTTTGAAGGTGGAAGGTCACTGATTGAAAATTTTTTTAGGAAAATAATGTTTTATTAAAAACTAATTAATTAAAAATCTTTCCTCTAAAAGCATGAACGAGAAAAAAATATTCAATCGGTTTCGACATTGAAAAATCTGTCACATATTTTTCGATTTCTAATTTAAATAATTTAATTTAAACCCTCCCTTGGTGGAGGTAGAGGTCTCGCCTCATGGACAAAAATACACTTCCCCTCCTAAGTGCAAAAATTTATAATACCAATAATATAAATAAATAAGGACGTAGTTAAAAGGACCATTCGAACGGACTTTCATTTAAAAAAGCTTACCCTCACTTACGTAGTTCTCACAAGACTTTGCTAGAGGAAATAATTTACTTAACAAAAGAAATAATATAACATTTTCTATTTCACAATATTAGTTTATTCTGAAAATAATTTATCTATACTCAAATACTATCTAAATTAATGAAAACAAAAAAACCTTGAATTTTTTTTAATAATAAAATTCTCAGCATTCTGCTCTTTTATTAAGTCCGGATATCTTTGAAATATTTTTTTGAGATTTATTTGCCAACTATTGCTATGCCTATGACCTTAGTATTATATTTAGGCTATATGTTATTATTATAAAATAATTTTAAAGTTCCTTGATGTAATAAATAACAATATAAGCCTTTATTTGTTATGCTACGTTATCAAAATAAATAGTATTCTAATGGTGATTTAAGACTTTTTACTTGCGTTAATTCTTAGTAAAAATTTTAAAATAACTTTTTTTTCTAAATTAAATTTTTTATCAAGCCTTGAGAGCCTCATAAACTTAAAATGCTATATACTGTGTCTTTTGTTTTTAATAAATTATTAAATATCCGAACACTATTTCATTCTGTTATTCATTAGCCAGCTTGTTTCTATAGTTTATGCTAAACGTGATGATTCATCTTCATTGACATCCAATGAGTCTTTCTAACGCCCAACAGAGATTTTACATTTTTATGAAATTGAAATTCTAACATAATCCTAATTACATACAAAGTGAAATACATTATTTTTAATTTAAAAAAAATTCATTATGTACGATTTTATTAAATTAATATAAATATAGAATAAAGCTATGCATTTTTTTTGGTACTCAGCCAAGTCATACCAGTTATAATTATATCTTCATCAAGTTTGCACACAATCTTTATATACTTGTATATAATAGTGGAGAGCCTCCGACCGTCTTTCTTAATAATTGGAATTTCGAAATTAAATTTTGCACCCTTAAAGAGTCCAGAAGGTCCCAAATACCCATGGTTCTCAATACAATAAATAAATATATATATATATATATATTTTTTTAAATTATATATATAAATACAATTAAAGAAATATAGGAAAGTACCCAAAGTAGCCCTCTTCCTATGAACACTTCTATAGGAACCTCTGCCTGGAACTACAAGGAACTACATGAATTAAAAGAATCTAATCAAATCGGCGGGCTAAGTTTTATGAATAAGATTTATAAAAAAAAAAAAAAAAATTTATAAACATTAATTACACAAAACTGATATCAAAAAACGGAATCCGAAATGTTTTGTGTGTTTTTTTAATCATAATGACTGAGAGACCTTATCTTCATCACTTAATACCTAGCAAACATGAGTGAAGTCTTTAAGGAGTCTCTCTAAGTCTAGGGAGTTACTTTTTTTTATATAAACAGCCATTTTATTTTATCAGTAAAAAAATTACATTATTAATTATAAAAATACATTATTTTATATATTAAACATTTGTGATTTTATAAATTATATTAAGAGAAATAGTGACTGAGATGAAATAAAGTCAAGAGAACTCTAAAAAAATAAAAAATATTTAAATAGATGCAATCTTCATAGAAAATTAAAGAAACTCAAGATCTTTTATGTAAGTTTTTTGATGATTATATTTCAACATTATAATATAAAGATTTCTATTGTATTATTTGTAAAAAAATTCTTTTTCAAAATTCAATAATTAAATTAATAAAAAGATTCTCTATCAGTGAATGGAAATCAAAAATAAATATTTTCTCTTTTATAATACAACAAACTTGAGGAAAAATAATAGAATCTTGAGATAAATTGAGACTAAAAAATTATTCCATTGTAAAATCGTATATAAAATAATGTATTTATATTTGAATATACAATTTGAAATATGTATGTTATTGGAAAGGATTGCGGATGGCTCTTAAAAGAACCAACGCACCAGAAATTTCTCCATTAATTATTTATTAATTATAATTTACACCAAAATGATGATATGATCATTTTTTAATAAAATTTGTTTAAAAAAAAAAAAAAGACTATTTGTTATTTACTTTTACGCAAATTCTTTGAAGCGAAATCAGGTCACAGGACATGTTTAGGATGCAAATCTTCCTTTTGAAGTTACTTTCAACTAACTATAACTCTCACGTTTATACTAGCTATTTAGCTACACTTTTAATTAAAAAAAAAAATTAAATTAACCTTTCAAAATGTTTTTCTAATCAGAGAAAAATGTTGATTCATTATTTCAATTTTATGAACAGCTGTTTAAGCAAATTAAATATATAGATAAATGGTAAAAAACATTTCAAATCGTTATTTGTACTTTTTTTTTTTTTTAATCAACCATAAATGTGTATTTATTAAAATATCAAACACGTTCATCTCGATGGTATTTTAATAGAGGAAAATCAACTCAAATTCTTTTTTTTTTTATTTATTTATTTTTTTTTTTTAAGATCAAAATGATATTAAAAGTTTAGTTTGGAATTTTCAATTATATATCTCCATTGATATATTTTTTTAAAGAGTTTTGTATTTTATTCATTATGTTCTATTTAAGTCCTATTCATATGCAAATATTGGTAATTTTCTCTTCCTGATGGATTTGGATAATTTATTTAAGACGATTTTGATTTGACTTGGACGATAATACAATAATTTAATAAAGCCTGATGATCGATTAAAAAGAGAGTTGAACAGGCGTTGGGTCTTTTTTTTTCATTGTGGTCTGGACAAAGGTCCCCTCTTGTTATAAAGTAACCAAACAAGTAGTTCAGTGTTCATGGTCAAACGATAAAACCCGCGTCAGGACCTTTTTGTACACGAGAGAGAACAAAAAAAAAGAAAGAAAAGAGGAGGAGAAAAAAAGAACGAACCGCACCATAAAAGATTTAAACGGCGGTCGCAAGACGAAGAATTGTGTTCGAAAAGTGTCACAGAAGGTACGAAAACGCCAATCAAAAAGTCGTTAATCATTTGCGACTTTTATAAATATAGAGTTTTAGAGATGTTTAACCAACATACATATTTATCCTATTCTAAAGAGTTGGAATATCAACGAATTCTTGTTTTTGAAAAGAATAATATCTACATATAAAAGGGAATATATTAAATCTTTATATATTTATTAAACGGTTTGATGTATTTCACTTTCAAATTAATTTAAAATAAAATAGAGGTTTTTTTTAATGAAGAATCTTGGTTTTTTTTAACGTCTTTCAGCATCTGAGGCCATATATACTTTTAAACCATTAGCAATTTATTCTTTACGATACTTGTTATCCAGGTATATTTATTTAAATCAATTGGTATCCAATTGCTTTAAAAAAATTTTCATCGGACTCCTGGGATCCGAACCCACATCTCTTGGCTTTTAAGGTTATCAATATTGACATTGTCAATAGTTTTAACCTCTCGGCCACAAGAGGTGGGGGCTGCATCAAAGTTGGATCTTATCTAATCCAATTTTTAATATTAATTATTTTTGAAAAAATATTATTGATGGTTGCGTTGGCACCCACCGGAGGTATTGCTAACCCGACTAAATAAAATAATAAATAAATAATAATTATTATTATTATAATACTCCGTTTTCCCCGGAGACCATTTTTTTTTTATTTTTATTTTCATTCTTTAAGTATGTTTTACACTTGTTTGCTAGTGGACTTTGTAGTTTTAGCTTTATAAAAAGATAAATAAATAATTTTTTCACACTAATACTGGTTTAAAATTTTTAAACTTCCTTACTGATTAAGAATTTATATTAAAATAAATACAAATTCAATTTAAATTAGATTAGATTATTTTTATTCAACCAATATGAAATTAACCCTAATTAATATTATCTATGCAAGAACCACAGATGCTTAGTTTAGATAATAAATAGTAGTGAGGGGATTATTAAGTTTTTAAAATAATTTCAATAAAATATAATCTTTGTCAAGTAGCCTCAAAAGACGGTGGATGACTGAGTTTAGTCAAAACGTCTTTAATTTTCATTTATTTGATTTAAAACTTTACCCTCACAATCCAACATTAATTATTTTAATTACTGTCCAATTAAAATATTCCCTATAATTAGAGTGTATATATATATATAATATATATAAGAGAATAACATTACTTGACTTTTTTGTTTCTGCTGCCAGCTTTTTTCAACATCTTTGAATTTCCTGAAATAAGTAAACTTGAGAAACTAGTTTAATTTAAAATTATTATCCTAATTTCCCTTTCTTAAAAAAAAAAGTCCATTCTGTTATAAATGGTGTGAAAAATGTTTTCTCATAATAAAGTGAATTCATTCTCAAAGAGGCCTAACTGCCCGAATTTTAAATCATTTAACATAACAAAAGTTATAATAAAAAGGGTTAAAAACACCCGGAAAAAATAAGAAGCAATCAATTAAGTTTTATAGAATTTAAAAAAAAATTATTTCTATGGGCCATTGTTTTGATAATTGTTGAAAATTCCCTCTCAAAAATAAAAAAAAAAATTTCATTTATGTAAAAGAAATATTTTGAATTATGCATAAATTATATAATCCAGGGGAGCAAGGATTGTTCTTTGAATAGTTGTTGTTATTATTGTTATTATAACATAATGGTAACTTAAGATCACTAACAGTCACCAAAATATAATAGACTATTCAAGAAAGAATAAAAAAAGGTACATGCATGGTTCTATTAAAATTAGAATTAATTTAAGGGGAGAAAAGGAATAAATAAGATAATGAATAAAGTTAAAGAACCTCCTTAGGGGGGGGGGGGGAGAAAATACCGCCCTAGAAGCCTTACTCAATAGGTATCATTAAAACCCGTTCTCTGCTAATACTTCCGGGCATTGTGTCTCACTTACAAACGTTAAACACATCCCCACCCGAAACGGAAGGGCCGTATTTCTTTATTAGATTCTTGGATTATTAAATATATGCAATTTCACAAAAACAAAAATGTTTTTTTTTTACGCATATAAAATTTGGATTCAAAGAGAAGAGAAGCAATAATAAAATTATAGGATAGGAATTTGATAAAAGAAAATAGTTATCAAGAAACCACAAAGGGCGATAGAGCGCATTTTTATGTTGGAGGACAATAGTTCTCAGATAAAATTTTAGATTCATTTTTTATTAAAATTTTATTTGGAAATCTATATATATGATAGCTTTTGTATATATTTTCTATAAGATATATTAAAGTATTTATGATTATTCTTATCTATATTTAATATATATATATAAATTATATTGGTTACCAATTAATATAAATAAATAAGGACGGAATTTAAATTGGTCTAAGATGCCAAAAAGACATAAAAAATAGTAATAATATATATATAATTGTTATAGGCCATTTAGATGCCGGCCTTATTTATTTATATTAATTGGTAACCAATATAATTAAAATAATTTTTGCTATGGGGAGCGAACTACTGACCTTTCAGCTTTTTATTACTAGGTAGTGCCGTTCGAATATCTATTTACGTTTAAACAATGCTTCAAGTTCTCATCTATTAAAACTCGAGTTGTAACTTTAATTGTAAACCTCTATGAAGAATTCAGTGAAAAGCAGTTTGTGCCCATTGAACCTGAGATAATTCGAAAAATGAACCATTCTTAAGAAATAAGTTTTTGATTGAGGTAAAAAAATCAAACAAAAAGATTTGAAACGAGCTCTAACTAATAACAATTTATTTATTTATTTTATTTTATGTATAAAATAATTTAAAAATTTAATTTAAATTTATTAACTAAATTTATTTATTAAAGAAATGTTTCAGAAAGGGTTTATATGTAGCCCTAGAGAGGCCCGACGTAAATGTTAATCGGTAAAAATTTTTTAAATTTAAATATTTATTATAGTGAAAAGATCTCGGAATTCCACTCTAAAAGAATCTAAAACGTCTATTCAATGAGACTTCATCAGCTTCCCCGCCTCTTTGTTTCTAAGAGAGGGGAAAGGCCTTGGCCAAGGCTCGCCTCTCCATTTCTCTGCACCTCTCTGGAAAACTAAAAACGGCCGGACGATAGATATTAATTATAATTTTGCTCAAGTTTTCAAGAATTTCTGGCTTTGGTGCTTCGAACAAAGTGCCACCCACTTCTTATCCATTCCGATTAGGAATGTTTAATAAGCAAAATAATTTTGTTAGAGTTGTTCCTAAGAAGAATGTTAACTAATGTTCAAACCTATATTTTAATTATTATTATTATTTTTTAAGTAAAATTAAAGATTTGATCATCGTCCTTTCTGCTATTATTATTTGAAAGGAATGGGTGAATTGAACAAAAGTTGAAATGTTTAATAGCGCACTCAACACGATCGTAATATACAAACTTTCTCTTGTTTGTTAAAATCCTTTCTAAAATAATAAAATAAAAATATTGTTAGAAAAACAAAAACATTTAAATTTAGATTTAAAAAATTAATTTTTTCAAAAATGAATTAGGATTAATAAATTTTAGTAATTCTAGAAATTAAAGTTATTTGTTGATTAAAATGAAATAGAATAGTGTTGAATTAGAATAAAGAAACCAATAAACAAGCTAACTAGCAGGCAATTTACGACATTTGACCTGACATTGATGTGATAAGTTAGAAAATATAACAGTCACCTGGAAATGAATCATTAATATAACCATATGAAAATAATTCTTCAAAGACACGTAAGGTTAACTTCTAAACATATTTGCTTTTTATGAACTAGATAAATATGTGTTTACTTTCACTTACCTACATATGAAATATATAGTGAGAAAATATCGTGATAGCAAAAAATCAATGTCGAGATTTCAACGGAAATACACGTTTTGAGGTGTCCTGAGTCTAAAAAAAAAGGGGTCTTACAAAATGTGTGTGTCTATGAACAAGATTTCTCAAAACGAAAAAACTTTCAAGGCTGAAATTTTATATTTAAGGACGGGTGCACCTCGAAGTTTTTGAATCAAACCGACTAGATGGTAACTAATACTCTATTGATGTGCTTTTTTAGTTTTTTACGATTTTCTCAAAATTTGCTCTAACGATTTTGATTAATCATATATCAATTAATTATTAGATGATCTTTGAGATGTATTAACCCTTATCCCTCCACAAAAAAAAAAAAAAAAACTTAAGAGATAAGCCCACTTATCTCTGCAAGTGTGTCTTTTGTTATTTTCTCTTAATTCTCTTAAATGATTAAATTAGCTGTACATTGTTCTTCTATTAATAGATGAATTTAGAGAAAAGCTCCTAAGGGGCTCAACGCAAAAATCAGATGGCACATCACTTCTTACCTTAGTTAAGAGTAAGTTGTATGATGTGCGTTTTCACACCAGATTTTTTATTATTGATATCATTAAGTAACTTAGTAATTACTTTTCTTTTCCCCTTTTAAAAGACATTACTTAGGTGGGTCGCGAAAAAATTTATTTTCTAAGAGTGGGTTGCGGGCTATAAAAGTTTGGGAACTGAATTAGAGATTAGCAAATTTTTGCTCATATTGAAAAACCATAGGGTGCATCAAAAATTCGATCGTTTTCGCATGCTCAACCCAAATGACCAGAATCTTTCGATTAATTGCTCCAGAGTTTCTCAGTTGTTAATTTCCAGGGAGATTTAACAACTCCACATGTCGTGGTTTGCTTTAGAGGAGCTCTGGAGCAATTAATCGAAAAGTGTATTAATCATCATTTGCGATGGCTCTCTTCCTGGAAGCGAAAATTTATAATGCGCCCCATTGCGAACTGTCACCTGAACATCACTATTTCTTCTTTGATTGATATTTTATAAATTGATAATATCGAAAGAAATTTATTATTCCTAAAGATATCTAATCTTGGATTAGAAGGTATCGATAAATAAGTTGTATCAGAGAGCTTCTTCTTCATCTTGTTGTTCAGCCAAATAGCAAACAAATACCGTAAGGCAAAGAAATTGAGTTGAGGGGTCATTTTTCATCATGTTTCAATCATAGACAGTCAGGCAGGCAGCGAGGCGCTACCGCGGATTGAGCCATCATGTCCTGCATGAAGTGTCGGCCATTAGACCATTAGACCCCCGTGGAGTCTCAACATCCATCTCTCTGCTGAGGTGTCGAAACTGCGCCAGCATGTGAGGCCATTAAGCAAACAGGCCAGACAACTTTATTATACAATGGGACAATAACGACGATCACGAATTTAATTTTCAAACATTCAACAGATCGATGACTTTTTATTTTCTAGACAATGAATCTGGTTAATTGAAGTAAACAATTAGAGAAAATACTTAAGCCAAATTTTAATACCTATTTAATATAAAATTTATTCTTAGGTAGAAGAGAAATTTATTAGAATAAGAAAGAAATTATTTGAATATTTAATATTTATTATCCCAATTTGTTATCGGATTTGTTATCAGTAAACAAAAAATTTAATTTAACTTAATCTCAGTATATTTGACGAATCGGACGAAATCATTTTTATTATGGATTCGTATAAGTGGATAAGTGAGCAGATTTCTTAATATTTACACTCACTCATGAAGGGAAGCGATCATGGACATGAAGCAAGAGCTTTACCTCTGAATTAAGGACGCAAAATAACAAAAAGAGAAGCGCAAAGACATGAAAAAAGACAAAAATTACGCAGAAAAAAAAACTAATATTTTAAACCAAAATAAGATCAATTAATGAAAAAAATATAGGTCTGTGATATAAATTTTCAAGTGAGAAAAAATTAAATTTTTAAATGAAATTTTTTTAAAAATTATTTTGATTATTTCCTCTTTCCTTTAATGTGATTGAGAGGGAGGGGAAAAGAGCGCCATATTTAATTCAAAATTAGTCAACCGAGGCGATCAACTTTACCGATCATTTACTAACAAGTAATAGAATAGAAAAAATAACAATTCAAGTCAAAATATATATATATATATAAATACATATATTTTTAAGTCTTTCGGCATTTAAGATCATTTAGACTCCATTCTTATTTATTTACATTAATTGATAGCCAATATAATTATTATAAATAAATTTTTGTTGCTTAGGGAAGACAGAAGCGAAACCTGACCCTTGGAACATGTGCGACCTCTGCACCAAGGGACAGTGCTGTCTATAATTTAATAAATAATAATTAATTTTAAATATCCCATCCATTATTTGATTAAAATTAAATTTTAATTAATTATATTGTTTGCTTTTGTTTATTGATTGGCATTGAAGGGCTCAAGAACTATAAATTGTCCCGCCCC
>JAAAKE020017450.1:0-10533 GCA_010014785.2 Anisolabis maritima
GAATACATCAGTAAAGTGGGCTTCCAAAAAAATTTTTTTTTTTTTTGGGGGGGGGGGGGGGGGGAAGGCTTAATACATTTCCAAGATTATCTAATAAATAATTGTTTTATGAATTTTATTCAAAATCGTTAGAACAAATTTTAAGAAAATCAAAAAAAAAAAAAAAAAGTATTCGTTGGCCGATATTATTCAAAATCTTCGATGCGCACCTGGCTTAAATATAAAATTTTAGCCTGGTGCAGCTTGAGAGATATTGTTTATACACACAGACAGACCTACCATTTTGTGAGATCCTCTAAAGGGACCTCAAAACGTGTATTTCAATTGAAATCTCGACATCGAATTTTTTTGCGATCGTAATACTTTCTCACTATATATTTCATTTATAAGTAAGAGAAAGTAAAAAAGTTCCTTAGCAAATCTAAATAATTATATGATTTAAGATGCAAGAATTTTCCGCAAAGTGTTTAAACATGTTCATATTTGTTTGCAAGATATGTTTATCGCTAATTTTTAGGTTATTTTAAGCTCATGTTGTTTAAATAAATAAATACAAAGAGAAAGTCAAAGAGATGAGTAAAATTTCTAAGAGTTTTTATATGTAATGACGTATGTTTATTATCTTAATCGTAATTAATTGTTATGGAAATTGAACAAGGACTGCTGAATTATTATCACCTAGTTGCAAAAGATTTGGTTGCTGAAAAAATTAAGGTTCTCAATAAATATGGGCGATTCTGGACCGATTCATGCCAAAATTTAAAAACTTCTTAGCCTAAGGCAATAAATTTTTAATAATATTTTTTGTATATATTTTTGGCTAAGTATATTCTACGCAAGTTATTCTCTATTATAATTTTATTAAGAATATTCGCAAAAATTAAGTAAAATTATATAGCAATATAATTTTGACTTGTGACACTTTTGATCCATCTTGAGTTCGAATGACTTGTAAAATTGGAAATATATTCTAGAATAGAAAAACTTTCTAATCGCTTCCTAATTAACAAAATATGAAAAAAGTCTAATACTGTATATTAAGTAAACTTTATAAAGTCTTTTTAGTTTATAAACAAATAAACTTAACTAAAGTTCTGGACAATAGTGGGCAAAGAATGGCCCCAGCTATTAGATAGTTACGAACCTATACAATTGATTATGCTTTATGGAGAAACATGTTAAGATGATTCACAAAATACTATATGGTGCGGTGGCGGGAAAATTGGGCTAGTACGAATAAACCATGCACCAGACTGACTAGTAGCGATATTCCAAAACATGATCGATTTTTGCTTTTCCTAGTGATTTATAAAATATGATTTTGTAGGGCGTAGATTTTGAAGCATGTATGACAAATCAAAGGGGCGTTTGTTCACCAATACACCCTTTAACAAAATCATATTTTTGGATATTTCGGTTTCGAGTGAGCATTACCAGGTTAAGAAAAATATTTATAAATATTCATAAATAAATATATATCTAGGATGATAAAATAGAAAAGTATGACGTCATTATAAGCACACGAGCCAACTGTAAAGCGTATGTAAATTGTTCCGGGGAAACGACGTATGATGAAACCTTGAAGAGGGTGAAATACAATAAGAGGGCTGCAAAGAAGGATTTCATTTGCATCGGATTCGATATGGATTCTATTTAAACTCATATTTTCAAGTATAAATATTTATTTATTTCATTTTCCCATTTAGTTTTTATACCACTTCGATAAACCTCACTTTTTTTTTTATTTTAAAAACAAAATTTTTTTTTAAGATTAACATAAAAATTATTATCTTTCATAAAAATAAAATTCAAAAAAGAGAAAAAAAACACCATTGGCCTAAACTATTATCGGAATGCAAATTGACTCGTGAAACGACGTATGATGAGACTTTCCATGGGGTAAAATGCAATAAGAGGGTTACAGAGGCTTAGGGAGGCATTTAATTTGCATTAGATTTTCTTATACCAAACATGTATAACATGTCGACCTGGGGCTGTTATTTCAAATCTAAATATCTTCTGTCCAAGATCCCTTTAAATAAATGCTTTCTTTGCCTCCATCTTTCATTTTCTTTCAATTAAATTTGTGAATTCACAATTTCGGTTAAAATAGACCATATTTTCAAAATTATATATCATATCGATCAAGGGTTAGTCGATTTTTGAAAATTGCACTGTCTCACACTTGGACAGCGTCTCACTCTACCACTTTACCGTACACAGGGCCGACTAGATATGTTGCTGCTTGTAGAGAGTACAAAATTTTTTTTAAAATAAGTTAAATAGCATATTAGATCAATAAATGTATTTATTTTTATAAATTTTAAAATAAAAAATTTCTAAATAATAAATGTAATTATATTACGCTTTATTAAAAAAAAACTTTTATCCAATGACGTAACAATAGAGCCAGTAGGACCAGCAGCGCGGACAGGCCCCTAGGCAAGAGTGGCCCCGTTTGAGCTTAGATTTTTATTTATCTTTTTCCAGGGGGGCGTAAAAATAATTCTACGGCGGGGTCTAGTATATTAGTTACGCTACTGTAAATTTCTATTATACAAACCAATAAAATAAAAACGAAAAGTAAGTGAATAACAATTTCAAAATGTCTTTTGCAAAATCCTCATAATTAATTTTATAGTATGGCGGCGTTGGCTCCGGAGGCGTCTGCTTCGCGCCGACCCTAGCCCTACATATATTTACCTTATTTGCATTACAAGGAGCATTTGTCAAAGAAATGTCAAACAGGCCATATTATCCTTTTAATATATAGCCTGAGCAATATTTAAGAATTTAGGAGGATCATCAGGATCGTACGTACCTTTCGGAAATTTTTTTTTCGTCCCTTTATCCATCAAAAAAAGTAGAAGAAAAAAAAATTTTTATTATTATTTTTATAAATATAAGTATGTATAAAATGATAGAGTATAAATAAAAGTATATTTTTTTTCAATCAAGTAAATTTATTCTGAGTAATCGGTTGTTGTGCTGTTAATTTAATTCCCCCAAAGTGTTCTACGATTTTTAAGTGGTTGGCGCCAGCCTGTTCAGGACAGACAGACAAACAGACAGAGAAACGGACGGACGGACTTATTTTATATAGCCGTATAGATTAAGGCTAATCTCCCAGGGGTCATTAAGAGGCTTCACTCCATGTCAATGACTCACAACGGGAGCCAATTACCGGCGGCGTTTTTCGCTATTTCCAAAAGGGTCGCTTTTTTATTTCCAATCGAATCAATTGATAAGTCAATATTAATAGTTAATTGAACATGTTGGTTTGGGAGCATCAAGAGGGCCTGGGAGGGGCGTAAAAGGCGTAAAAGGCGCAAAGGGCGCAATTCTGCCCGGATCAGCCCTTCGTCTTCGCAAGCAGACGCTCCATTTTTCACCAGTCTAATATCAGACGATGCTTGTAAGCGAGTTATCTAATATTTAATGTGACATTTCCTAAAAATTCTATAAATAATGCTTTAGGCTAAGCGCAAATCTTGGAAATAAACGGTAGAAAAATACATAAATACAAGCCGTCAAGATGTATCATATTCAGTCTCCATTTGAATCCACATAGTGAAAATAATACATGATTTATCATTTTAACTAAATTTATAATTTTGTAGAAATAAAATAGAAAGATAAAGTTGATAATATAGATATTCAAATAGGAAATACAATTTTTTGTGACATTCTTCAGATTTATTTTAAAAGAAAATTTTATAAATATGCAGGGTGTCACAAAAAATGTATTCACATTTCAATTTTTTTTTTTAAACAAATTTGAGAAGAGAAAATTTACACAAAAATTTAGTGAAAGTATGAAAAGTTAATTGTATCAAAATAAATTTAATAAATACTATTTTTATGGCCATTCAAAGTGTACATACATTTTTTTAAACACTTTATATATGAAGTTTTACTTGAACCAGGCAAAAATTCTGATAGAATAGAACAGGTCGCGAAAATAAATTAAAAATATCGATCGTTGGACTTGGAAAAGTTTTTGGAATGCTTAGAGAAGTCAAGTTAAGCAATGAATGTATTATATTCTCTTTTAAAAGATGATTTTCACATCGTTTCAATTATTAATATATTTTATAAATAATATTAAATAAAATGATTTAGAAAATCCAATATTAATTATATGTTATCCATAAAATGAGAACAAAATTATATTGTTTATAAAATGGATATCACTAAAATGGTTACCGATACTTCTAATATTGTTGAGGCATGTTTCCACATTTATGTACCACCATTGTCAAAACAAATTCGTAATTTTAATTTACAAAGTAGGCAACCCAAATACCTTCCTTCCCATCTAATGTCTATTGTTTTTTACTTTCTCTTATCTATGTATATATATATTGAGAAAGTATTTAGATCACAAGAAAAAGCGATGTCGAGATTTTGATAGAAATACAAATCCCTGAGTCTAAAAGGGTCTGTCTGTGTGTGTAAACAAGATTTCTTAAAAACAATTTATAGAAAAACTTAGCGCCTTTGCATTTTTTACTTTTCCGCACTATTATATATAACAGTAAGGGGAAAGTATTAAAAAATTTAACCCCGCAAGAGCTGCTATCTTACCTAGCATATGGATAGCTAAAAAACATTGGAAAATGTTGCAACTTCGTTTTCTATTTTTTGGTAAGCACTGAGTTACTCTTTTTCGGACCAATATGCGCATGCATAGAACCATAAAACACAATGTGATACATACAATAAGTTTGTATATTAAATCTTAGAAGTTTTGAAAATTCTTTAGATATGCTACAAGATAGGAGAGAGATGCCATTTTAGAGCTCTCTATATCGGCGTCCATTTGTTGGGTGCAAGTGTGTGAAAAAATTTTATTTTGTAAAATAATGCAATAATAAAAAATTAAGGCCCGTTTAAATTTGATCCAACCATGTGTTTAATTTATTCCTAAGATTTAATTTGACATATGTAGAATATTTAGATATAAATTTATTTTTATTTCATTGTAAAATATATCTTTATTAGTTTTTTTTATTCCTCTTTACGTAAAGCTGTTAATAATAAATTTATTCTTTGTTGATTTTTTAATAACTTCTATTAACATATTAATTATGCGATTATAATTTCAGATAAAGTACAAGCAAAGAATATGATTTATGAAGCATCTTAAACGACCTGGGCCGATTCTTTTTGTTGCCTTTTGTAATAGAAAATATATCTACGTTATTGTCTGTGTGTGAGAGATAAAATTCGGGTCACCTTAATAAATATATTCCTTTTTGTAATGTCTTTTAGCAGATCTCTTAAAAAACTTTTGACTTTAAACGCATTGAGTGAGAATAAATATTTCATCATGAAAATATGTTTATTCTTGAAAAGATTTTCTAAAATAGATTAAGTTGGGGTTTAAAAGTTATTTCTCTTCCTATGTTGTTTAATTATTCATTAATTCCTTAATAAGCAACATTCATTTATTAATTTATAATTTTACATTTATTTTTAATTTGATTTTAAAATGAGTTCCAACTTAGTTTTTTTTTTTTTTTTATCAGATATCTAACAGGTTATAAAATGTTTATTATTAAAATCTTTAGAATTAATTAGATTTTTTTTTTTAATTATATTTAGAGAAAGTAATGAAAGTGATCGGCTTAAAAATTCGAAATTCTCGAAGATACCCATTTTGAGGTCCTCAGAGTCCGAAAATAAAAATTTCAAAAGTATATATATATATCTTTTTTAAAATAAGAAAATAATAATTTTATCTTGTTTTGTTAATTCACTGGTCGATTTATGAGTATTAAAATATTTAATGAAACAAAATTATCGAAAAATATTTCTTTGTAATAAATTCTATTTGTTTTGTGAATACGACAAAAAATATTTGTACAAAGAATATAAACAATTCGTGGAACACTTGGGAAGTACGAAATCCTGGGTTCCAAGTAACAGGCTGATTAATATATATATAAATTATCATTCCAGTAGAAAGCTTGATTTTTTTTTAATGTCTTTTCATTGAAATATTACAGTGGAGGGGCCATCATGTTAGGACTACACACGTTGTAGTTGCATTTTCATATTCAAACTTTGAAATTTTGTAAATTATATTTGTTAAATTAGTTCATTCTAAGAAAATTTTAAATATAATTTTATTAGTTTTCTAATTTAATTTTCGTTTTATTGTCATATTATACTCCTTGTGAGATTTCTATTTACACTTGTCTCGAATTTTGGTTATTTTTATTTATTTCTTAATAAATAAATATAATCGACACAGGTGGATATAATTCTGATTGCAAAGTAAAAAAATATAAAACATCCGGTGGCCTTATAATTTTTGTCTACTCCTGCCTTACATCCTTCTTGATAAGGAATAAATTTTTTTATTTATTTAATTTATAAATTCAATCAATTTCAATATTTTCAATCACGGAAATTTTATAAATAAATGATAATAAATATTATGTAGAAAATTGTATGAGAGAATTACAAATCTAATAAAATTTACTTCGAATGAAATGATTTTAATATATTAAAATAATAATAGAAGAGTTTTCAATTAATTTACAAAATTTCAATATTTAAATTTAAAAATATAACTAAAAACATGAAAGGTTCTACCCACTGTATGTTTGGGCTAAATATTTTTAAAGATATAAAATATCTGTTTATGATAAAATACCTCTTATAATAATAAAAGAAGACATATTATTGATAAAAAGAAAACTTTACTTATTTAAATCGAGCGAAAAGAAAGAAAAAGTTTAGATGGTAGGCCCTTAGAAATTTTGTGTGATTATCGGCCTAAGGGATCCCAATCAAGTTGCTCCCGGATGACCTGTTCACATCGGGAATGAAAATTTTCTAATTCCGGCCCGTCAGTTAACGACGTCCCTAGAAGGCCCTGCACCTCTGGGATCCGAAGGGGGAAATATAGGAATGTGTGTGTCTATATATATATATATATATATATATATATGAGTGTGTGTGTAGACAGGGGAGAGAAAAACAGCCCCTGAGTTTCGCACTGCGGACTCGGTTGCAGTCCTTGGGTAAACAGCCACCAGGATGACACAAGTCACGCCGTTTGTGCCGCACCAAAAATTTATTTCCTAATTATAGAGAACTTTAGGGAACAAAAGTCTGGTGTTAACGAGAGAACTTAGTGATATGTATCTCTCCTTCTCGTGAGATATTCTCATTGGTTTCTTAATAAAAACTAAGATAACTAAATTAAAGAAGAGGAAGAAAAATTTTTGTACAGCGCACAATTTCTCTCTCTTACTTTCTCTATCTATTTCTTTATGTTACTATCAATGGTGGTGTGTCACGTTCAAAAAATGAAGATTTTGAAGGATAGGAGACATGAGGAAAAAGAGATGAAAGCAAGTTTTATCAAAACGAAAAAAGAAGCTTGTTCGCGATTCATCTTCTTTAGGGAGAGAGAGAGAGAGAGAGAGGATGACTGCCATATTCGTTCCCTGGTCTTCTCGTGTCTTCTATTTAAGTTCACTCTTTGTGTATGTCCTGGAGGAAACGAACATCGAACATCGAACATTGCCTCTCCTTTGCCTCCCTTTTCGCTCGCACTTCAACCAGCCAATCGCTCTTGACACTCGATTAGAATCTCTCGAAAGCCAAAACCCTCACTTAAATCATTTCTAGCCGTTCTCTGTTGTGATTTTATCAAATCCTTTAATCCACATATTTACGTGAAATTAATATATTAATAATATTTAAGACGAAAAGAATTAGAATGTCATTAGAGATTAAATAATGAAATATAGTCTGAGAAATTTTTTACGGGAGCTATGTGGAGGGGGGGGGGGATAACATAAAAAATATGTATAGATCCAATTTTGCAAATTAACACGAAATTTGTTTTGGTTCAAAATACAAACAAAATTTTTCCTATTTCTTGGATTTCATTTTATTAACTCAAGGTGACTTTGGATCCTGTCCCTTGGTGCAGAGATAGATGTCTCGCCTCACGTACCAAAGGTCAGTTAGTCCTAAACGACAATTTATTTATATCACCTTGGCTTACCAATTAATATAAATAAATAAGGACCGAGTCTAAATGAAAAGGCGACTATGGAAGGTGGAGATTCGCTTCAACCCTCCCCCCTCCCCCCCTGACTGCATTTTTGCCTCTCTCCCTTTGAAATCTAAACTATAAATTCCTCCCATTGAAATCGTAAGATTTCCTATCTCAGATTTCAAACTCTTTTTTAAGCAAAAATTTTTTTAGTGATTCTTATAAAGGCCACCGGACTCAAAGAACAACTCTAAAAATAAGTCAGACGATATATCCTAATAATTAAGTATTGTAGATAAATAAGGTGAGCCCTATGAACAGAATCCAAAATTTAATAAATAATGATGCAAGTGACCCGAAAGGCACTAACATGCTCAGTCAAAACAATCATCTCGAACACATTTATCATAAATTTATTTAATAGTATAACAGCAGGGAAAATATTGATCTTCACTTAATGGTGTGAACGATCTGCTCCAGAAGGAACTCCGGTTGCGATGTTTGTGATATTAATTTTATTTGTAATATAAAAATCAGTATGTATGTGATATTTACCATATTTTATTTTTCAATAATATGATTAGGCTGGAGTTATTTGCAAGTATATGATATAACAAATGCGCAGCTTTTTTATTAAAATATTTTTATTTAGGCTTTAATGACGACGTTTCGACAGCGATTCATTCTTCATCAGATTTTTTTTCACCGAACAATCACTTTAAAATCTTTCTGAGAAAAATATTCGATTTAATAGCTTGTAGAACGAAACCTATATTTTATTTATTATAGAAATATATTTTTATTTATTTTAGAGAATATCTAATTAATTTATGAATTTTAATTTATATATTCTTATTCGTTTGATTTTTTTTCCTGTTTGGAAGATTTTTTTTTAATATATTTATTTTTATTATATGTGATTTCACTTTTTGCTAGTAGTCCATCCTGTTTTTGCTGAATGATGTACCATTGTTGTACTTGTAAGGATGAATAAAGAATTTGAAAGGGTCTGAAGTGTTATATTCACCGTAAGGCAAGAAATACCACTCTACCCCAGAGAGTCCAAGCACTAGCTACGCCACTGGATTAAATAAGGATGCGTAAAATGACAAATTCAAATATTATACCACCTTGGTCCTAAAGTCGTTTCAAACATCATATAACAATTGTAAATAGTAACATCCTATATTTCAATAAATAAAATATTTATTATTGTTTTGTTATTTCTCTTTTATTATAGTTATATTTACTAAGGGCCTTCTTTTTAAAGGGGCTCTAAAATATTTTTCAAAAGTAAAAATAAATACACGTAATATTTATTTATTTAATTATGCGATTTTTTCTATCCTTTCTCCGTCGTTAGTATTTGGTAATAAATTAAAATATATAAAACATTTTTAATAATATTGCTTAGTTCATGATCGTTTCGGGTGAAGTTTCTCCAAAAATTATTTATTTAATTATATATATAAATTAGAAAAAAATTTTTATAAAATTATTTTATGTTAATTTATTTCTTATAAAGAAAATAAAATTTCAAAAATAGAAAAATAAAAAATAAAAAAAAGTTGTTTTTTTTTTTGAATAATATTAAAAATTACCCTTTAGCAAGTGAACAAATAACAAAAAAGTAAATATATAATTTGATTCACCAACGTAAATAAAATTGTTTGTTAATGATAATTATATTTACTCAATTATCTTCAGTCTCTCTGTTCTTGGAAATGATTGTTAGAAATCTTATTCATGTACCCGCCATTATATTTATTCAAATCTAGGTTTTATTTAGGTTTAATTGAATCAAATAAAATACTTTAAAAAAAGAGTAAATAAATTAACTTATATTAATTACATTTTTTAATTAAAAATATTTATCGACAAATTGCGATTATATTTTCATGGGGATATAAAAAATTTTATAATTTAATTTAAGAAATAGTTTAGAATCCCTGCTTTAAAGGATTTGCCAAAAACAATTGACTTTTTCTTTAAAAAAAAAAAAAAAATTTTTTTCTTTAGGTTGCAAAATTTTATCCTCTCTTGAATAAAAACAAAATTGGAATTTTAATAGAAGAAATCTAGATGTAACTGAATTTTATTAAAAAAAAAAAAAATATTTGAATCGATAGTTATAATGGTTTCAAAGATAGAGCGCGATAAAGACAAGAATAGATGAAAAAAGGCGTTCGTTTCTCCAGATAGAATCAGATTTCCTTCCAGTATAAGATTTTTTACTTGGATAAACTCGCGATCGTTGATGTATAATCAATAAGAAATAAATATACTTAAAGAATATTCCCAATTCAAAAATTCATTAGAATCATTTTCCGCTCTATATTATATAATAAATTTTTACTTTCTTTTTCTTACCTATATATGAAATATATAGTGAGAAAGTATTGCGATAGCAAAAAAAATCTCTGTCGAAATTTTAGGAGTAGTCGCGTCGGCGACTGCCGAATTAGTAATGAACATCCTCCTGGATGAAGACTGACCAGACAAGGGACTTAATG
>JAAAKE020017461.1:0-10533 GCA_010014785.2 Anisolabis maritima
ATTCCAGGCTAAAATTTTATATTTAAGCTAGGTACCCTCATCGCATGGACCTCGAAGCTTTTTAATAAAATTGGCCAACGGGTATTAGGGCTTTACTGATGTATTTTTTTTCTTTTGGTTTTTTCAAAAATCGCTCTAAAGATTTTGATTAAAATTCATAAAACAATTATTTATTAGATGATATTTGAAATGTATTAATCCTTATTGTTTGGAACCACTTTTCTTTTGTACTTTTTTAGATTTTCTCTTAAACTATTCTAACTAATTTGATTAAATTAAGTGTACATATAATAAATTAGATAATCTTTAAGAGGAATTTAATCATTTTCCATCTCAAAATAGTGTGGGGCTCTCATTTTAGAATTTGAAGAATCCCATTGAAAAATAGATAGGACAACGTTACCATGGTAACAAAATATATATATTTTTAATTTCTGTTTGATAAAAAAACAAAATTTAATAGCCAATTTTTTAAAATTAATTCAATTGAATTTTTATATAATAATATTAATACACTCCAACGAAAATTCTATAAAAATTAAAGGTAATATAAAATTGTAAATTGGATACCTAGAGCCCCCGAGGCAAAAAATCTGATGTGATGTGTGGCTGTTACACCAGATTTTTTAGATAAAATTTCAGCAAAAATGAAAAAAATAAACGAATCAAATATTCAAAATGTTCATTCGATTGAAATGAATTATTAGCCTTGGGCAAATTTTTATAAATTATTATTATATTATTTATTTACAATATTTTTAGCTTATTTGTCTCATTATTTATTTATTATAAAATATCTATTCTTTTTTTTGTTCTTATTTTTGATAAACTCAATAGCCTATCAATATAACTTTGTTTTTCTTTAATAATAAAAAAAAAAGACAAAAGGCTGTTTGATATATAATCAAGATTCTTATATAATACATTGAAAATTTATATTTTCAATCCATTAAGAGATGATCTTTGTTCATAATGCATTTTTTATTTTTTAAGATATTTACATAACTGTAAGTTTAAAATTCAGAATATTTTTTTTTTAATTTACTTTCCAGTTCAAGGATTTTGGCAAAATATTATAAAAGATGAGAGCAAAAGTAGTTTTTGTTCTTCGCCTCTCTCCCTCCCCCCTCCCTCTTTCTCTGTTATTTCCCTTTTTTTCACCCTCGGATGGTTTCGTCCATTTATTTGATCATATTTGTGCAATCCCGATGCGTTTTTCGAATTAAATAAAGTATAGCAAACTTTTTTTCTGTTTTTCATTTTAGATTTGGGGTTAAAATTCCATATCTTTGTTTGGCTTTCAATAAATTTGTTTCTTTTTTTATTCTAAGAGTAAATAACTAGGAATTTGATTATTTTTACATCGCAAAATATGAGCAATCTATATAGGTATTAATTAGAGAATTTTTTAACCATTTTTATTTTTGAAAGATTTTTGGGAGTCGAACCCAGATTCTTTGACCAATTCATTCAATTAGCCTAAAATTTAAATCATATATGGAAGTATAAAATTTTAATTAAAATTTTTATTTTTTAACTGATTTCTTTTCTCGATTACGAATTTAAAAAGAAATTGTTTTTTGAAGATCCTTTAACATGGCAATAAATCGAAAAAAAATCACTAATCTGCCATTTCTTTTTATTGGAACTACTCCAAAAGTTTATCATGTCTGAAGCTTAAATTTAAAATTTCAAAAAAATCCGTACAACGGAATTTGATCTACACCTTTCATATTAGCAGAACATATTACTAATAAATACGTATACTAAAGGTTACACCAAAAACAATTACACGTACATCTATATATTTAAAATCCTCCTGATTTTGAACATTTACTAAAACTCCTGATCACAAAGATCTAAACATAATTAGACTTAAAACATTCCGAATTAGATAGACTTTCGCTTGCTCGTTTAATTAGTTTAGGATTTGGCCAAAAAATTTTATTTTTAAAACATTTGTAGTTTTACCATTTAAAGAAAAAAAAAATTATATTTTAAAATGAATTTAACAAGCAAAAAATTTTTAACTTGATATATATATGGGGTCCAGGGGGTGAGGCGGGCTTCGCAACTTGTTTTATTTTATTCCTGATATTATTTGATAATATAAAACATTTCAAGATTTTTTTTTACAAGCCTTTTGGCTATTTTTTGGAACATTTCAAAAGAGAAAAGAAAAATTATATATTACAATCCCTCTTTCGAAGGGTTAAACCCCTCGGGTTTTTCCCATTTTAATATGTATACTTTTTCCCAATAGACAACCGGTAGTGAGATATTAATAGACAAATACAAATACAAATGTTTATTATAAGCCTTTCTATTCAAATGAAAAAAATTAGCAAAAATAAAATTGGACTTTTTAAATTACTCCGTCAAAATACTCTTAAAAATACAAAGCAAAATTAGTTACTAAAACAGCTAGATGGTCTTTCTAAAATAAAATAAGTATAAGAGAGAGAGAGAGCTTTTTATCCATTTTGAAAGATCTCTAAAAAATTTTATTACATTAATTCGATTTAATTTCGATTTATTTTTTTTATCTTTTGTTTACTTAAAAAGTTAAATTTATAAAAAATTTATTTATCTTATTTATAATACTCTTGATAATGTTAATTGGAAACCCGCGGGATCGGCATTTACCTAATGCTCCCGAAACTTTGTTTTTATAAAAACCAATTTATCCCTTTTATTTATAAATTTAATCATTCGGTTCATTATTTTTAAAATATGCATTCTCTGAACTATAATAAAATAAAATATTTGCAAGTGATGTCAGCAAGGAATTTTTAATTTTATTTGCCCGATTGTCCGGCCAAAATTTCCCAGCGAACTAAGAAGGTCTAATTTCATGAACAAAAGCTGACTCAGGTGTCGAGTTTGGCTCTCGTTGCAAAATTTGATCAGGGTGTTTTACTTGGCTGCCTGCCATTGTATATCATATTCATAATACAGCTTAGAAAAGATCTTCGGTCTGATGGTCCTGAGTTCGAGGCCTCATCATTTCACTCTATCTTATCTCTTAATACACATTCTAATAAAAAATGTAAATCTATTGTATTACTGCTTCCGAATGTGTTTTTATTATTATTTCAAACGCATTAGAACCGAAAATTGAAAAAAATTAAAACATTGGATGGAAATTAAATGTCGTCATGCATTAAAGTAGAAATCAAAAAACTAGAAAATAAAAGATTTCTTTTGGCCAGGAGCGTTTTAATTTTGTACCCTTCCTTTTATGTTATTGTTTTAAATCATTTTTTTTTTTTTAGAAAATTTTATTCATGGAACCAAGTGTAAAGAAACTCATTTATTTTATAAAAATGATAACAATTCTCTTATTCAAATTTTTTGAAGGTTCAATCTCAAATTGTGAGCCCCATAAAGATAAAATGAATTAGATGGGATCCAAAATTTCATTCCATTTAGCAAAAATATATTTTTAAACTAGAAAAAAATTCTAGAACTTGAAAATTGTAGCTTTTAAAATTCTTTTTTTTTCCTTTTTTTTTTTTTTTTGACATGATTCAAAAAAAGATAGACAAAGAAAGAAAATTCGAAATTTTTTTTATTTACAAATATATATAATATAGCCCATGATCAGGAAGGCGTAAATTATAAAAAAAAAATCAGGAGGCCTCTCCTTGACTTTCTCGTATACACATATTTAGGATTAGAAAAACCATTCAGATACATATATATATAGTGAAAGTATTGCGATCGCAAAAAAAATCGATGTCGAGATTTCAAAGGATATACACGTTTTTATTTGTGGAAGCAAGCGTTTCACCTCGCAACTTCAGCCTTTCTAGCGAAGTGGTAGATTCAAATTTTTTTAGATAGAAGTCCACGTCATTTTAAAATATGAAATTGATATTGTGCGAAAGAAAGAAAAAAAAGCCCAACATTTTTCTAAGAATTTTGGTTTGTTGAGTTAATATTTTGCTTTTATCATTTTAATATACTAATACTAAAGATTAAAACAAGACCTGTCTTTAGGCATAAAAACAATAGACTATATCGGAGTATATTTTGTATAGGGAAGTCAGAGGAAATCTCTAACATGGATTCAATCAAAAAATTCACTCCTTTTTATCTTAAAAATAAACTCAAATTTTATATTTTTACCCAAGACTAATAATTAAAAATATTAATAAATATATGATATAAAAAATTTAAACCTTTTTATTAAAATATTTTTATTTATGCTTTAATAACGACGTTTTACATTATGGTTTCGCTCAACAAGCAATTCAATCAAATTTTTTTCAATAATATCTTAAAGTCATTGTACGTTAAAAAAGACCTGGTAAAGACAGAATCGCTGCCGAAACGTCATTAAAGTGTAAATAAAAATATTTTAATAATTTAAAAATTTTTTAACTTCTAGCTACTGAGATCATCAATAATATTGATATTTAATTTTCTATATTGCGCCTACCATTTCAGAAAGTTTATAGTGATAAAGGATTAGAGAAAGGGAAAAATAAAAATCTGGTGTGAAAAGAGCACATCACTTTCTTTTACTTTTTGGACAAAGTAATATGATTTTTTGTGTCAACATATTTTTCCTTTTGATAGTAAACAGCATCCGGGAGGTAAATAGTGATAACTAATTCTTTCATTTCAAAATATTTATAAAATTAAATTGACATTTAAATCTTGTTTATTATAAAATATATGAATTTTTTTAAGGTCTCATCGACAACTAGGGCCAAATAAACTTAATAGACTTTTAAACGATTCATGTATATATTTATTACGATACAGATTATCCAGGCATATTCATTTAGATCAATGGTTATCCAACTGATTTAAATAAATTTTTATCGGAAACCACATCTTTTGAAATATTGGAATTTTTTTCTATATTTGGTACTAGGCTTATACCCCATTTTCCCTCTCTTACAAAAATCAATTTTTTATTTCATTTTGGTAAGTATAATATAAGCAAGTGTTTGCCCTCTAACTGTTCCAATAATCCCTGGAATAAGAATGATGGATCATTTTTATCCTTTTTATATTTTCTAAATGCTTTTGTTACTTGACTGCTTTCTGAGTAATTAACAATGATATCTTCGGTAATAGAAGTATCAATTACACCTTGCCTAAAAAAGGAAAAATTGAGAATAACAATGAAAATTTTCTCGCCAAAAAGTGACTTCTATTATATTAT
This sequence comes from Anisolabis maritima, assembly GCA_010014785.2. Classification (NCBI taxonomy): domain Eukaryota; kingdom Metazoa; phylum Arthropoda; class Insecta; order Dermaptera; family Anisolabididae; genus Anisolabis; species Anisolabis maritima. The sequence continues at coordinate 5,180 of JAAAKE020017461.1, forward strand.
TAGATTCTTTGTAGTTATTTACAATTATTTTTAATCGAAACTTATTAATTTTACTAATGGATATAACATTCTTATAAATATGGAATAAATTAATTCTCAACAAATTACCATTGTCATTGCGTGTTTTCTTTCTCCATTAACTGTCTTTATAAAAAGAAAAAAGGGTCTTTATCTGATTATACATACCTGTTTTCTTTACATGATATATAATATGTGGCTTTATTATTAATGTTTTGAGTAACCTCGCGCCTTTTTGAACTTAGATTCTTTCTTTTGGAAATTGTTATTGTACCTGTATATCTTCAAGAGGATATCCCGTGTATCAATCTTGAAGAAAACTCTTGAAGAAAAAATCGATTTTTGACAAAAAAATGCTTTTTTTTGTTTTTTTCATTGCTAGTCCCAGGACTTTTCTCTCCATATAGTATTATATATATATATAAGAGAAAGGAAAAAAAATTTTGAAGTCTAATTTCGCCATTATTACAAAATACTCGAGCGTCTAAAAAAAAAAATATCAATTTTTTTACTTAAAAAGAAAATAAATTTATTAAAAAGAAAAGCAAATTAAAATGAACAAAAATGCTTTTATTACAATACTCTAATAATTTATTCAATTAAAAAAAAAATTCTGATGTAAAAATAAAACATGATTATTTTAAGGGGTTTTATGCTATATTTAATAAAAAATATTTATTTAAAAAATATAAGAGAAATAAAAACATCTCCTTTTATATACATGTATTTAAATAAAATATTAATTTAGTCATTTATAAAAATAATTCAAAAAATTAATGTTATTTAATTTTATATTTAATATATTAATAAATTGAGGATTGGCTACCTAGCCATACCTAAAACATAGGAATTAAAAATATTTATATTTTGTTGCCTTGGCAACAAATTGTCCTATCTTTTCTATGGGATTCTTAAAATTCTAAATTGAGGGCCCTACATTATTTTGAGACTATTTTTGGAAAATTATTAAACAATCTGAAAGATTATCCTATTTATTATATGTAGAGCCATTTTAATAAAATATCGTTAAAGTATAATAGTTTAAGAAAAAATCCCAAAAAAAACGCTTAAGAGTAAAATGGGCCCAAACACTTTTGGGGAGGGGAGGATAAGGGTTAATACATTTTAAAGATCATCTAAGGAAAAATTGTTTTATGCATTTTTTTTTAATTTTAATTAAAATTGTTTGAGTGAATTTTAAGAAAATCAAAAAAACTAAAAAAGTACATCAGTAAAATACTCTGGCTGATTTTATTGAAAAGCTACGAGACGCATACGAAGTGAGCACCTAACTTAAATATAAAATTTCAGCCTCTTTCGTTTTTTCATTTTTGAGAAATCTTGTTCACACATAAACAGACCATTTTAGGAAACCAATTTTTTTAAGACTTAGATTACCTCAAAACATGTATTTCCGCTGAAATAGTTGACATCGAATTATTTTGCGATCGCAATACTTTCTCACTATATATTACACATAGCTAAGAGAAACTAAGAATATAATAATAACTATATATTTTATCATCCATTAAAAGATGGAATCATGTGCTAACTAAAAGGAAGACTCTATACGGTAAATATAATAATGGTTTTAATAAATAATTAAAATTTCGTTAAAATGATTGTATTAATAATTTATTGAAGTAAAAAAATCATTAAAGTATTAATAATATTAAAAGCAAAATATTAGAGAAACTCTTAAAACTAGACTTCTGGGAGGAGCCAATAAGAAATATAAATAAATCCTTGTATTATTATATTTTTTTATAAATTTTTTCTTATTAATCGGCTGTTGTATAATTTAATTAAATATTTTAAAAATAGTTGATATGTTTATGTAAGCATAAGAAATAGTTTTTGCAATTTCTATACTATTTTTATAACTGGATCATTTTACAGTAAGTATAAAAAAATAAAATAAAATAAAATAAATAAATATTGATTCTCTTAATAAAATGCAAATTTTTTTTCCAAGGAAAATAAATATTATGCTTGGTCAGAAAAAATATCTCTTTCCAATGTATGTAGTGGCGTTGACATTTTTACTTCACGAGAAGCTTGTGGGAATTTGGAAATAAAAGAAATTTTTAGGGATCCAATTAATTATCCAATTTTATCCATAAAAGAGAGAAAAGGCACTAAATTTTTCTCTCTGTTTATGAGTACTAATGTCCCTGAATCCAAAATTAAACTGTTTTTTTTCTTTTATACATCTCTTGGGCTTGTTTATTAGGGAAGGTCCATTTGTTAAGATATACCTGATTCAATACGCTTTTCAAAATATTTTGAATATTTTGTAAATAATTAAATTGAATTGAATTTTTTTTATTAATAAGTATATTTTTTAATGCAACCTTCATTCTTCTCAAAGTTGGATAATTAGTCCTTGTCTAGTTTAAAGAAAAGCATTGTAATTCCTTTATGTATTATATTTTATTGGACATAAGATCCAATTCTGGTCATTTGTACTCTTCCTCACTGGTCATTAATTGTCCTTAGATCAGGTACCTCGTGGTCGTCATACACTCTCTGAGTACCTCTATACGTCAATTATTTAAGTAGATTAATTAAAATCTTTCCTCCATATACTGTATACAATTATGCATTTTTTTTTTTATAAATTATGTAAATAATAAATTTTATTAGAATGAATGCAAAATATATACAATAATATAATAACATGCATGTATGTATGAGAGGAATGAATTTGGGGACTCTGATTAAGTTATTCCCCAGGTATTGTTATTTTGGTATCTATAACATTTATCAAACTTTTCTCCTCTATTATTGTAAAATGAAACGTTTCAAATTATATTATTAAAAAAAAATCTTAATAATAAAATTATCTTTATTATTGTATATACTTTTGTTCAGATGGAATATTTATTACCCGTTTTCTTCGCTACCATAAAAAATTGATTAGTAAAAATTGTATCTACGTGATATTTCACACATTTGAAAATTAACAAACATGAACATTATGAAAAAGATATTTTTATTTTTTAACCGTCACCCAGCACCCAAATACCACATTTTAACTATTATATCCTTATAATCTTGGAAAATCAAATTTTGTATTGTCCTCTGATATATATATAATTGTACAGTTTAAATGGACTCGGCAGCCGATAAAAAATCATCCTCTCCCCCTTATAAAAAATCACCCTCTCTCCCTTGTATACGCCTCTGGAATGGTCTTTAGCTCTTTGTTTGAGTAACATTATTTCAATAGTATCAATAGGGAAGGGGGGAATTCCTAAATTCCTAAATCTCTAAAAGGTAATATTTATGATCCTGACTTTTTTTTTATGGGTTTATGAAAAAATTTTTTTCTCTGGGAATTACATTATTTTTTGCTCTCACATATTATTTATTAGTTTTTAAATTTTTTTTCATATTTTTATTAGTTTTTAAAATTTTTATTTTTAATTCGTATGGTATGCCCCACCTTGTTGCTGAGAGGTTAGAAGTATTGACATTGCCATTATTAAATACCTTAAAAAGTCAAGGGATGTGGATTCCGAGGCAGTCCGATGAAAATTTAAATGGATGTCAAGTGATATAAATAAATATGCCTGGATAATAATATATTTTAAATAATATATAATTGAATTGATTAAAATATATGGCGTTAAATGCGAAAAGGTAAAAATATTCGAAAGGAGTGACCCCAAAACGTTGTCTGTTTCCCCGGTACTACCTTATAAAGGTGCTAAATGTAAACAAAAAACAATAGTGAATCACTTTAAAACTAATCAATCTTGCATTATATAAATGTTATTTATGAGGGTGTTTTACTTCCTTTTTGAATATGTAAAGTAACATGTAGACACATATATTTATTTTATTTTATTATGATGGAAAATGACTATTTAAAAAAAAATTAAAATAATTATTCCATTTATAAATAAAGAATAATAAATAAGGATAAATTTTCTTTAATATATGAATTTTCAATCTTAAATATTTTGAATAATAATAAAAATAACATTTCAGTTCTGCGAGCATAATTTGCATTATTATAAAATGATATTGCGTTCCGCGAAGAGGAGAGACGGTAGACTAGGAATTGGAAGAGATCCCAAAGTTCTTGAAAAATGAATTCTCCCGCCCTTTAAGCTTTTAAAGACTCCTTTAATAAATTCTCTTTCTAGGATTGGTAAAAGGTGTTTCCAAAGGGCATTAAAGCAAATTTTTATGATTCTGAAGGATGAAAGTTTTAAGATTTTTTGTAAAAGAACGGAAATTATTGTATTATCTCTCGGATTAGGCGGGACATTATTAGAATTAAAGCAGTGTCCTTCTTCAGTTTTATGCCCATTCCTATAAAATACATTTTGATATTCTGATGTAAATTCAATAATTTTTTATAATAAATCAGCTCTAAAATTTTTTAAAATTGATTTTTGACACAAAATTCTTTTTTTTTTTTTTAGTTTTTCTGAGGACATTTAGACTTCGCCCTTAGTTATTCATATTAATTGGTAGCCAATATAATAAATAAATTTTTGTCCTAGCATCATGTACCAAAGGTCATTGGCTCGCTTCCCGACGAATTTATTTCTATTATATTGGCTACCAATTAATAAAAATAAATAAAGACGGCTTTTAAATGGCATTAGATGCCGAAAAAAAAATAACGCTTATATATATTAATATATATTCTTTTATTTATTTCTTATTAAATTAAATTAAATTTTGAAATTCTACCTATATTTTTTCTAATTGAATATCAAACGAATTCGAAATAAAATTATAAAAAAAAATTCTTTTTTTTTAGACCCTTTCTTGATGGTTTATAAAATCTTGATTTTCCATTTGAGATGCTAACAAACGATCTTTACTATTGCGCTGTGCTTTGTTCTTTATCCTTCGAGTTCATTTGCTTTTATCGGTCGTTGGCGTTTATGTTTATTATTATTTTATTATCATATTTGAAAATACCTACCTACCTATCTCACTGCAACATTCATTCTCAATAAATCTTAGAGTTGAGAGATGGTCGGGGAGAGGCGGAGGAGCAGGTTTTAATTAAATGTATAGACACGTTTGGACCTCATAGAAGAAAATCAATATATTCAATAGCACTATGCATTTTAGTATTTTTGATGATTAATCCATTTTAAAGGACACTTGGAAAACAAAAAAAATCTGATAAATTTATCTTTGAGAAAAATCTTAAAGAAGTGAAGAAGGAGTTTAATGAATTCACCAAATTTTTACTCTTGAAGGAGCAAGGGGAGTTTCACTGGAGCACATTTTTCAAAGTGAAATCTTTATTTTTTTAGCCTGTCCTCTCTTTTTCATCCATTTTATCTTTTAGTAAAATAACTTGT
>JAAAKE020017483.1:0-10532 GCA_010014785.2 Anisolabis maritima
TTTTTCTTCTTCACTTCTTATTTTTGGTTAATCTGATATATCTTCAAATTAGGAGACCTTAATAATAAAAAGTTATTTCAAACCAAAATTTTTTATAATCATTAATTTAGGTGATATTTTGATTGGATTCTCAAGTTTAAACTTAATATTAGCATTTCTTCTTTTGTTGTGATAATTTGATATTGTCTTATTTTTTCGATTGTTTTATTAATAAGCAAAAACGATTTGAAAATTTGGTTCATATAAAGTCATTTGTCACTTTTGGCATCTATTTTCTTTGTATTGCATTCGTTGTGTTATATATTATATTGTTCAGGCATATTTTTTACTTAAAAGGGATGAGGCAGGCAACACAAGCAATTACAGGTTTCATATTGTACTTTCACCTTTTCTTTTCCTAACTTTTTTTGATTCGGAAATTATAAATTTATGAGCGGGAATAATCAGTTCCAATAAGACATTTAGGGTTTTGCATAAAAATGTCCGTTTTTGCTCGTGGTCGACATTCGTAAACGAACTAAACATATTCGAGCTCCTGGCCGGAAAAATTTTATTGTTATTAACTTAGGCTAATTTATGTTAAAATGTTGTTCGAAAGATTTATTTAAAGAGAAAGAATAAAACAAAATCCATTTTTTCAATTTGCCATTTATAAGTAAGTGCCTTTTTATTACGGCCTTTCTAGAAGGACGTTTCGGCTGTGACAAGCCTTCCTCAACCCAGCTACAATTTTTTCATCTAAAATTAACTACTGCATTTTTTAAATTAAATTTTTATCATTAAAATTAAATGCAAATCTGTTATATAAATGTTTGTTTTTTTAATGTTTTCCATCGAAGAAAATAATATAAAATTTTATAAACATCCGAAAGAGTGATTTACGATGCTGCTATTATTAAATTTCTATTCGTCTTTAATTAGCAGTGGAAGTTCAGACTTTTTGAAGTTTATATTATCCATGATAAAAAAAATTGATATCTTGAAATTTTTAGCTGGATTGGGGAAGGTTGACAGTCGCAGCCAAAACGTCCTCTAGAGGGCAGTATTAAAAAGATGGTTATCGTTGCAAAAATCTTTTATTTCTTCACTATTAAGCTAATTAATTTACAATTTAGATGTAAAAGTCTTCAAATTTTATACTCGTAGATTTAGTGTCTTAGTCATATGGGTGAGGAACTCAAATATGATTATCTAAGGAGTAACTCTTGGAATAACGCTAAACTTGGTTATTTTTTATTTTTAACTACTGAATGAAAAAACTCCTTTTACGATATTTTTTTTTGTAATTCACATTCTAATTAACTCCTCTCCCTTTCTTTTAAAATTTATTAAGTATTTAACTTTAAGAAAAAAAATGGCTCGTAATTTAATTTGTTTAACTATAAAAATAAAGGTTTTATGTTTTCCATCAAATAAATAATAAAATGATTTATCATATTTTTTAAATAATAATAATAATAATAATTAAAGTTTGTTATTAAAAAAAAAATTAATCTTGATTTTCAATATATTCCATAAATTAACAAAAAATAAATAAATAAAATTTTTATCACTTAATAAAAAAGAGTTTAATAACACTATTAACATTCTTCATAGAGATTTATTTATTTATTTTTTAATATAAATTTTATGTTTTTTTTGCAAGATCAAAAAAAAAACATAAATCACAATGAAAAAGATTAATTATCATTAGAAAAAATTTTTTAATTCAATTATTTTTTATTTAACTTTTAATTGAAATTTAATTTTTTAATTATTTAATATATATTTTTATATTTGCTTTTTTGAGATCTTATTTAGATTAATATAAATTAATTAAATTTATTTATTCAAAAATATCATTTTATTATTTTTTTTTTTTTTTGAAGGAAAAATATTAAGGCGCGTATTTAGACACTCCAAAAAAAATTTAAGAAATTTACTATTATTTTATATAGAATTTCACAATTTCTTCTCCAGAAATTCTATAAGGAAAACAAGTAAAATTGCTCCCTAAGACTTCTTAGGAGCAATACTGATACCCTCATTCATTCATTCTTCATTCTTTTCATTGACTCTGGAAAACATTGGAAATCAATGCAGGTAACAGATTTGACATTACCTTTATTAGATTAATTTTTAAGGCAGATTATTATATTATATTATTTATTTATCTTTATCTATAAAATATATTGGCGAGATTAATGAATTCAGAGCGATGAAGGTTTGAGGTGAATACCAAACCTTGGAGGGAATTTAGTGGGGGTATCTTTTCCCAACCATACCTCTGTTGTGAGGTGGGAAACTTGACTTATCATTAAATAATAATATTATTATTAATATTTTAATTTACTCTATATAACCTTAAAAAGACCAATTTTTTTTTTAGTTTTCGATCTTATTGCTAAGAGAAATAGAGAGAGTAATATGCTTTTGCATTTACGTGACCATGTTCTATTTTCTACCAAAACCCAGTACTCGTCAAAAATCTCGCGACCTTTTATTTTGTTTATATTCCAATATAAAACTTGCAGGGATGATATATATGTTAGCCGAGGGAGTAAAAATTAACATTTTAATTAATGTTTTTCCTTACATCATACATGCCCTCTGGTTCGACAATTCATGACAGCTTGCTTAATAAGTTAATTCATATATTGAGAATTATTCAATTACATTTTCATTAACTATTTATCATAATTTAATAAACCTATTTAAATTAAATTTAAATAATAAAATAAATAGATTGATTAATATTATTTTTGATTTATTAATATTAGTTTTTTTACTATTAAATATACAAAAAGTTGTTTGCTTAATTTATATTTATATGAACTGTGTTTTAAAAATTTTATTACTGATTTCTACTACTACTAATTTACATTTTAAGATCATAAATACTTAAAAATAAAAATTCATTTTTTTAAGATATATATATATATATATAATTATTTATTTAAATTCAATTATTCTATTAAAGAAAAATATTACCAAGGTTATTTTGATTCTCCATAAATAAAAATTTCGACATTGAACGTTTCCAATTGTTCTGCTAAAAAAGAGATAAAATCTCTTTTACAATTAATAAATGTTAATTAAAATAAATAAATAAATAGAATATTGGAGCACTTTCCCACTCATTGAAGGTCATCCAGATTGAATTACTTTAAAAGAACAAATAAATAACTATTGTAGTAATTAATTATTCGTTAATTTAAGAGATCAATTCTTTTGACCAATTAAAAAATTAAAGGTTAATAAAATAAATTAATTGTGAAGAGAAAGAGAGAGAGAGTGGAGATAAAGATTAAATATATATAGCCATAAACAAAACAAATATCTTGTGGCAATATATAAATATTTTTTTATGTATTAAACTTTATTCAAAATAAGATAGATTCATTGCTTTTTTTTTTCTCTTTCTCTAATAAATATTTAAATATAGGCCAAATTTTGGCGGCAAACATATAAATCCATAGTATAAACTTATCAGTGCGAATTCAAAGTCTCCCTCCCTCCCCTTTTCACTCCAAAAACTAAACAAAATTGCAAAATAATAAAATTTAAGGAAAATAGATAAAACTAATAAAAAAAAAAGTTAAAATGGATTTTAAATATGAAACGAAAAGAAAAAACTCAAATTACAAATTTCCAAAAAGAACAATTTCCTTTGGAACTAAAACAAACATTTGTATGGCTAAATCATATATCAAAACTTTTTCATTTGAAAAAGGTAGTTTTAAATAAATGCTTCGCGCATAAGATATTGAGTGCCAGCCAGCATCATGAGATTGTGTTTTTGATTTAGGGATTCTCCCGCAAACTCAAGATCGCACCCCCCCCTGACTTTTTAAGATGAATAAATTAAATTAAATAAATACACAATTAAATAGATAAATGAGACAAGATTCTCAAAAATATATTTACGCAATTATTTTTTGAAAAAGGAATTTTTTTAATATATCTATCTTTTTTTTTTGAAAAATAAATAAATAAATAAATAACGGAATATATCTTATGACAAAAAGAAATTCTTTTTGGCGAGCCAGAATCATATATCAAATGTATCTACGCTTATATATCAATTATGTTTACGGTCCAAAGCATGACTAAAGACTTGCCGCCAAACTAAACACTTATTAAAGAGAGAGCAAATAATTTGCAAGTCTAGAAAATTATTTATGCCTGTCAATTTTATTATCGAGATTTTTATTAGAATTTTATTATTATTATTTGGATAAAATTCCCTTTTTATCTCTTTTTTTCTCACAGAGTGATTAAAATTTATTTAGTTAAAAAAATACTATATATATGATATAGATAATATAGTAGCCTAGTTATATTAATACTTAACAAATATATAAATTTTTTTAAATTTAAACTTCAAATCAACTTTTACCTGAAAATATTCGGAAATATTTAATTTTGTTAGCGTCTGAGTACTATATATATATCTCTCAGTTCATAATCAGTTCTAATCACTAGGCTGGAAAAAATTTAAAATAACTTCATCATTTGCTAATTCTTAATATATTTATATTAGGAAATATATTTCCTAAGCAAAATTAATAATAACTAAATTTACAAAAATTTTTTAAAATTCTAAATAAAAACTTTATTATTATTATTATTATTATCATTATTACGGCAATATATTCTCGTTAGGTTCATTTATCTTAGATTTAAAATTTTTTTTTGAAAATGGCCAAATTTACTCTATGCAAGTCGCACAAGCGAGTGCAATTCTTCACAAATCGAAATTTGAAAATTAACAAAAATAAAAGGTTTCTTTTTCTTTCATAGTCAAAAAATATTCATTTAAAAAAATACTAACTAAACCGGGCGACGAACCCAAGATCTCTAGCCCTTCCCGGATATATGTCGTGCCACATCACATTTTCAAATAAAAATTATTTGTAATTACATTTTATGCTACTTTAAAAACTGTTTTTCGAAATTTTTCACTGACTATTTGATCTTATCATATCTTATCGAATTTATTAATATATATTTAGCACCACCAATTGTGATAAACGTCTATTATATTTTATATAATTATATTTTATCTAAAATCTAAAGATTGTCTAAATTGAATAGAATTTTTAAATTCTTTTGGATAAAGTAATTAGTATATTTGTGAATTTTCTAAATTTGAAATCCACTAAATTATTATATTATTACCCTTTATTAATTTTGCACTTGATAGTTGATATGATTTTACATTAATCAGTTATTAATTAAATCTAATAAATAAATTAGAACGCTAAGCCTCTACTTTCTCATTGAAAAGCAAAGATAGCACTCAATAGATAGCAAAGATCGCAAAATTAACCGTGTTCAATCTTCGTCATCTTTGGGAGTCTACTGAAGATTTGAAAATTTTTTTAAACTTTTAATATGACTTCGAGCATTTCATTTTACTTAGAGTCCAGTAGTATTAACTAAATCAATTTTTTTAATAAAAACAAACGGTTTTTTATTTTAATCAGACACACACACACACACACACGCACGTTCATACATATACATTTTTTAAATTTAAATTTGAAATGTCTCTCTTGAAATTAAATTTTCCTCTATCATTATATTTCATCTATCAACTAGAAGAAATTGAAAGTAATAAAATCCAGACACTTCATTAATTTTGCATACTATTAAAATAAGCTATCAGGTGTTAGATAACCCCCTCTGGAAAGTTACATTTTCTTCCAGGACCATAAAAATGTCATTGAATAAAATAAATCTCAAATTACATTATTTTAATTCCATTATAATTATTTTAATTTTTTTTTTCTTTTGTCGTCGGTGTTTTTTTTATTTTTATTTTTAATCACTTAAGTATTATTATTACTAATGGAATATTGATTTACATAAATAATGAATTTTTTTCATTTCAAAATTCTCTATATCTAAAAAAAAATTAAAATATGATTATAAATTTTATGAACTTTTTTCAGAATCATTAAAATTAATTAAAATTTTTTTAAATCAAATTCTTTATTAAAAAATATAATTTATTGCTAAACTTTAATAAATAAATTGATTATGTAATTATTTAATTAAGATATTTTGAAAGAAATAGGCTAGTTGTTTATAGTATTTATATCTGACTACGAGTCTACCTTTTGAGATCCACGCACATGTTCTCTCCTTCTTTATGGCCGGCTTTATTTTTCCTTTTGACCAACATCTACTTGTTTTACTCGATTACTTCTCTTTCTTATGGTTTTTGGCTTTATTTCACAAATATGTTTTTTTCACCCAAGACTATGCTTACTTTATTTAATTTTCATTAATACATAATAATCATTAATACAGTAATTCAACACCTTGTTTTCGGGAAGACGGAGTTTATAGAGTGAGAATAATTCTAAATTTTATTTTATATAGAAAAAAGTTAGGGTTGTTTGAGCAGCCAAAGGGAGAAAATAAAAATTAAACTTTCTCTTATCGTCTCATCTATTCTCGAGCATAGGTTATGCTGTGATATTGATGAACATGACCTGAGCTCAAACGTCGATTCTATATGATAAAATTGTTTTTGATTTTCTCACTTGAACTGATTCAGCAACTTTCTTTCTTCCATTCGACTTACAGCCATTGCTTATATACAATTTTAATTGAAAGTATAATGCGTTAGAGCGTAATAGAGGCATATTATATTATAAATACTAATTAATTTAATAGCAATGTTTAAAAATATTATTTTTTATAATAATTGAAAATAGAAGAAACAATCAAACAAAATATTATTCAAGAAAAAGTGAAAATGAACCATCATTCTCTCTCTTAAATTTAAGCAGCAATTAATTTTTTCTTGTTTGAACAATTTTTAAGCAAAGAAATAAAGAAATATAGAAACAAAAAAATAAAAACACTCAATTTAGTTAGATTGGAATGAAAGAGAAGAAAAAGAATGATCTAAAGAACGATGTCGAGTACGGATACGAGAGCAGTGAGTCATTGCTCATTGCTCAAAAAACACGGTCGGGTTATTTTAAAATGAGTGAATCGCAGAGAGAGATTTGTTTGAAGTTGTTATATTTCATATTTGAGAATTAAAAAAAATATTAGTTTAGTGCGAACGAAGCAAACAGGAATATGGGGGTTGGTCGCCGAAAGCATAGGCAGAGGGCTGATTAAGTAAATAAAAAGTAAAAATGATAGTAATGAAGCAATTTTCCAAAAAGTTTTATTATATTATAAATGACTTAAAAGTTCTTTTTTTTAATGTACTATGCCTCTCAAAATAAATTATAAAAACTATATTTAGATAATTAAAAGATGTATATTAAAACAAAAATTTTATATATTATTTTTAAATATTATGCAAGTTCCAAATAATTTATTTAGGTTTCATGTCCATAGGAAGCGACTACACGCGACACGTTCAGCCGTCTACAGATGGGCTGTAGAGAGTAGAGACACGACTGATCCAAATTAAAGGGCACAACGTAAACGCGTCTTTTGAAGTTGACGGCTTAAGTCACCATCCATTGTAGTCTTGTATTTAGATCAGTCGCGCCTCTACTGTTTACACCTCTGCTGTAGTCTCGCGTAGTTACTTCCATTGGAGATCTAAGACCTAAGACGAAACAAAAGATAGTGTTTATCCATTTTATTTTAAGACTAATATATATATATGTATTAGAATCCCACAATCTATTAGAAAACATAGACGTTGAACATGTTTACTCTGTCTTTTACCGAGGACCCGTATAAAAGATGAATATCTCTTACCTTAATTTGGAGCGAGACCCTCTCGTCAGCTCTGCTTCGACAACACTGTACGCATGTTTGGCAAACAACTGTCAATCCACTTCCTACTCTAGCTATATTTTATGACATGCCTGTTGTTTTTTTTTTTGCCGTCGGCAAAGGCTTGCACGTTGCACCAAAATAAAAATTCACTTTTTATGGATATGCTAAGAAGGCAACAGACAAGGGAAGGAAAAAGAAGTAAAAAAAAAAATATAGTAGCAGCGCACAAAAACAACGACAACCAACAACAACAACAACAACCCTTTACAAATTTTTTTTTGAATATAGGAAGCAATAAAGGAAAAAGGAAATGAGAAACACTGCGCGCAGAAATTTGGGTATAAAAGGGAAAGTAGAATTTGTGAATACAAAAGCTTCTTTTTTTTTTTTCATCTCTTTTAAATATTCCCTTTTTGAAAACTAGGCTTCTGGGACAATTAGTTTAGAAGAGAAAAAAAAATGGGGAAAAAAATGCGGAGTATTTATAGCGGTGGCGGCGACGGAGGGCGAAGGCATCTTGGAGATTGAGGCTCAATGCCAAGCAAAGATGGCGGCGCGGGTCTGGACCACAGCATCCATCCTCCGTCAACATCAACACTCACTAATTTCTTCTCAAACATTATATATCACGTAATATTTATATTTTTTTTTGTTTTGCCGAATTTTAAAATATGGAAATAATGAAATATTTAAATACATTATATTGATTTTTTAGGCTTTCATTAATTATATTAAATATTTAATTTAAGAAAAAAAAAAATTAAGTTCTAGATTAAAAGTAAATAAACATATCTAGACAAAAAACACTATTCCTATTTTTTCTTATTATTTATTATTCTTCCCTTAGAAAAGAGGTAAAGCTCCTTCATGATCTAAGGAATTGTGGTTCGCTTCCCGTCTTGAATGATAAAATTATTTAAATTATATTAACAACCAAACCATTTAAATAAGTATAGACGGAGTCTATATGACTTCAGATGCAGAGAAAATAAATAAATAAAGAAAAGCTGGAAGTAAAAAACTGTAGTTCTGTTTGATTACTTTTTTGAGAGAAATTGAAAATTTTTGCCAAAATCTTTTTATTTTTTGATATCGGAGCTCATTAGACATATGATTAATTATATAATTTTGACGGTACTAGTCCATATTTATTTTAATCAATTGTTAGCCATATGATTTCAATAAATTTCATGACTTTGGACGGGAAGCTAACCACGACCTTCAGATTAAGAGCTTAAACTTTGGTCTACCTCGGCTTTAAGGGACAGAGCTGATATCTTCTTTTAGAATCTCAAAACAAAAAGTATCTTACAAATCATTATTTATGTAAACAAAAGACAAATTTTGGCCCATTGTACATTTTCCCCTCCTTAGTCACAATAGGATAGAAAAAAATATTTTCTAGAGCTTATATTAATTTTTTTCAACCATGCCGCTCTGGTTAAAATTTTGTTAAATAAAAAATTATTAATTTTTCAGGCTATTTAACATTGATTTTTAATATCAAACTCAGTATTTTCTAGTGATCCAAAAGTACATTGAAGGACCATAATACATCACACAGTCTGTAATTTCTCTATATAATATTTTATTTTAAGAATATAAAAATGTAAGTGTAGAGAATCCAACATAGAAGTCTTAATCTTCAAAAAAAATTAAAAAGACAGATAGGATTAAATATTGCACACAATTTTTATCATTCCTTCATTGTTTTCGATGGAAAATACGAAAATAAAAACTAAAAATTCAAGTTTGAGACGTGGATAGCACTGCGGTGACAAAAACTGTTACTCCCCACAATACCTCACCTACACTCCGGGTTTAAGTAGACAATAAAACCCAGGACATTGGACTCTGGAAAACTGATCAACGTCGTTTCCAGATTTTTTTTTAAAGATTTCCTTCTCATTTAAAAGAGAAACGACATTTATTAAAATAGTAAAATTAGGACATTAACGGCCTCTTTTCTTCATCACTTACTAATTTCTTTTCAAACATTATCCTTCATGTAATATTTATATCCTTTTTTTCTTTATCATTTCTTGAAGTTTAAACCAAAGAAATATTAATGAGATCGTTAAATAGTAGAAAAAATAGGAAGGGGTTTAATGCATGAATTGAAAGAGAATATTATTAATGTGCCATTGGGTTTCATTCATCATAAAATTTTTATATATCAAATATATAGACAATCCGTTAATGCGATCCTAAATAAATAAAGTTTTATGCCAATTTTTTTTGTTAAAAAAAATAGAAAAATAGATTATTCATAGAAAAAATAATTAAATTTAAAATTTAAAGAGATGAACTATTTTCACGATATATTATATTAAACACTTCAACTTTGAATGAAAGATTATCAATAAAAATTTAAATTTAATAAAATATTGTTCCTAATGCATATATCATTGCTATATTTTTAAACAAAGGAATTATATTAATATTATTTTAAATTAAATTTTCTTTCTGATTTTTATTTAAGAAAAACAATAAATAAAGTGTCTCATTTATCACAGTTTTATTCTATTTTAAAATAATTTCTTCGCGCTTCAACTTTAATTTTTTGAAAAATTAACAATAAATAAAAATATAAATTTAACTATTAACTTTAGAGAAAAAATCTGATGTGCATATCACTGAACATGCTCTTATCTAAGGTCATTTTTGAAAAATCTTGTTCACACACACACACGGGCCATTTCGCGAGCCTTCTATTTATTACCGACAATAACTTTTGTCTAAGAAAATTTTTTGTATCTTTTACAAAAAGCCTATTTAAAGGGAAATAAAAA
>JAAAKE020017494.1:0-10531 GCA_010014785.2 Anisolabis maritima
GGCAGGGAATGGTGTGTGCCATTAGTGCACGATACACCAGGGGTAACCAACCGGGGAATGATTTTTTTTGTTAGGATCTGAGGGTTTTTATGCCTTTAATTTAAGGCTTTTCCCTCAAAAATAAAAAAAAAATAAAAAAATGAATGTGAGATTTAAATATATTAATTATTATTATTAGTTAAATTATAAAGAAACAAGTGGATTATTAGACTTGCCCGAGCGGTCAACTTTACTGATCATTTACTAACAAATAATAGGATTCAGGAGATCCTTAAATAAGTCAAAAGATATTTTGTTTAATTAATTTTCATTAATGTAGAAGATTAGATATTAATAAATTTTAATAATTACATTTTAAATATATTTCAATATTCAATACATACATGACACCATCTTCTAATATATAAATACATTGTTATATATTATTACCATACATTCCATCTGTATACAAACTTTAACAACTTATCGATGTTGATTGATATAAGGCTTGTTAAATAACAATTTGTGTTATGTATTGTCTAATGTGTTTTAAATGAAATAAACGTGGCTATCAGGTGCTGAAGAAGGGAGCGATGAGCACCCTGAAACGTTTCATCCTTTGGCTGCCAGCAAACTCACCTCCTTTTTTAATTAATATATAATATTTAAATCTCACATTTTTTTTCTGTATTTTTCCGAAGCCATTCAGAAAACTAAATCAAAATTGCCTTTTTTATTTTGATTTTGTACAAAATTTCCAACAAAGTTTGATACAAGTGTTGTATATATTTTATTATTGTATATATACCTTCTAGATAAGGTCTAGTTTCAGAATATATACATATTCATTACATGTATGGTAAGGAAAAAATCTTCTCTCTCCCTCAAGGGCCGATGTTTACGAAAAATCACTCACTACTTGATATTTATGTGTGAGAAATTTCAGCATAATCGTCGTGGACGAAAGAAATTATCACAAACTCACATATCATTCCAAAAAGTTCTCAAATGAACTCAAAACATTTTGTTAGCCTTAGTTAAATTTCTATTTTTTTTTTTTTTTTTATGTTAATAAAAGTTTCTTATTCATTGAACAAAAAAGGCTGGTTATCTTTTCTCCTCTTGTAAATCACTAAAATCTTATCACCACTTTTAAAAGTTTTTTGTTCTATTCTATTCTATTTCTCGGCAAAAAAAAAAAAAAAAAAAATTAAAAATAAAATAAAAATTATAAACGCAGTTTATAAATAAAAGAGAGTTCATTAGCATTAGGATAAAGGAGATAAAAATAAAAAGAAGAAAAACCAACAAGGAAATAGAAAATGAGAAATGAATATTTGTCAGAAAGTCTTTTATTAATTATGTATTGGAGATGTGATGTGATGTGACCGGCCATTAGAAAAAGAAAGAAAAGAAATGAAGTCATTCAGGCAAAGAAAACCAAATTTTCTTTCTCTCTAAAAAATTAAACAAAATGAATAAATATTAAAAAACACCCACCAAGAACTTTACCAATAAAATTCAATGAATGTGGATTCAGAATTCTGGGATATAAATATTCTCTGTTGGCTAAATAAAGATATATATAAGATATAAAGTGTTTTATATGACTTCAGATCAAGAGATGAATCAGATGAATAAATACTTTTTAAGTCTTTCCGGCAGGGAACTCACTTTATTATTCGTTTCTTTTATATTTACGATTATTTATTCTTATTATTATTATTAATAAATAAATGTGATAAAACGTTCATTCAGTAACTATGCTAAGGTTTACAAAATATATTAATACAAGAAAAAAGATTAAAAAATATTTTCTCTTCTAGTTTCAACATTTTTTTAAATTCTAATTCCTTTCATTAATAGTGAACTCACATTCTATCACATTTGTTGATTTTTCTTTAGAATTTAAATAATCTTTCCCAAACAAATTTCTCCAAATTTTATTTTTCTTGGTGACTATATTATTCGGCCATAATTTGTTGAACATTCCTGTGAGTCTGGCATCTCTCGTAACAGTGGCGTGCCAATGATATCGGGCGCCTGCAACTTTATAACAAGTCGAGCTCGGCCAATTATTACTATTACCAATTACTAACATATAATAGTAAAATATAGGAGGATCTCTTAATTAATTCAAAAGATCTATAATTTTATTGGAATGGGAACAATTTTGTCTAAATATTAGAAAATATCCATTTTGCAATGTTGAGTTATTTACCTTCGACTCGTAAATTGAAAAAATGAAGTATTTACGGGAATCCAACCCACGTTCTCCTTCTGTTTAAAACCACCATCGGAGAACATTGCAAAATATAATTTTATTTTTTCTTTTTAAGTCTTTCGGTATCTGAGGCCATTTAGACTCCGTCCTTATTTAATTAAATTAATTGGTAGCCAATGTAATTTAAATAAATTTTTGTCGCTCAGGATGGGAAGCGAACCTCTGATCTTTGGTACGTGAAGCTAGATCTCTACCTCTGCCCCAAGGGACAGGGCTTGCACCAAGTTGAAAAAAATTTTTTTTTTAACAAATGAAGTACATCATTTTTCATGCTTTTAAAAATATACAATTAAATACTTGAAAAAATTTCTCCAGCTTACAATTATATCTTGCTATTAATATTATTATTACTACCCATTACACTACCGGGGCAAACTTGAACACAAACAAGTCCGGTTTCGCCTGCTGGGGCAATATCGAATTAATAAATATTATGTTTTTAAAATTATTTCATATGCCAATATATAATATACTATCCTTCGCAAAAATAATTGGACAGCCTGTATCTTTTGTTTCATTTTAATGGAAATGAGAACTACAAAATAATAAATTTAATAATAGGCAAAATTTGATGATTTTGAATTTCATATAGGTATTCTAATTATCCATTACCAGGAAACCAACGATTCAAGTTGTCCAATTACTTTTGAAAGGGTTAGTATCTAATTTGTTGATTTTTTTTTTTATGTTTCTTCATTCACATTGGTTGCTCCTTTTTTCTACAAGTTAGATTTTGTGGATTAGTTGTCTTTAGCCACCGGCTTATCTATGTCTCCCGTGTTAGATGATCTGATGCACAACGCTCTTTGGTTTTAAGTCTAGGAAAGGAGAGCAGCTGTTGAAAAAAATTGCCAGAAAATTGGGTTCGAAGCATATTTGACAAAAATTCCTAATGCTATATAAAAAATAATCTATGTATATATATAAATAGTGAAGTGTCGTCTATCTGTACTTGAAATTTAAGTAATTTTCCGTTAAGCTGAAGCTTTGAAATTTTGTATATTATTTTAACATTTTTAGTGCACCTCACATACTCTCGTCTCAGATTCAAACTATGACCCATAGAGAGAAAAAATAGCTAGCCAGTTCACATAATTTTTATTTTTTTTTAATATCATTTGTTTGCTATTAAAGATTGTATTTTTTAAAAGATATTTTCACTTCTCGCTCTTTTGCAATATTTTAATTCCAAATTTGTCCTAAAGAAAAGAGTAAAGTTTTCGCAAATCGTTATGTGAAGGGCAAATGAAAGAGAAGAAAGGAGCAGATGGGAGTCTCTCTCTCTCTCATTCCTTTGCAACTTCAGTCAGCTTCAGCAACAGCAGCAGAGAAGAGAGAAATGAGAGAGTGAAAGTTTTTTTAGTTATCGTTTCATTTGCCATTTGGCCTGGCAGTCAGGCACTCAGTCTATTTCAAACTCTTCGAACAAACCAACAGAGAAAGCCCTTTTGTGTTGTTTGTGTTCGTGTGTTCATCATGTCGTGATTGGATTCCACTCAAAACGACAAACCGACAGGATTATCAACATGTATGTGAAAACCTGCCCTTATCTATCTTTATTTAAATTAATCATTCTTCTTTCTATATATTAGCTGGAAGCCAATCTTTCTGGGTTAATTTGAAATAGTCTTCCAAGCATTCTCTCTGTACAAAATATACCCACATAAATAAGGAAGATTTAAATGAATATCTTCTGACAGGTTGGCTATAGCCTTTTCATTGGATTGATGGAGACGGAGGTCAGCACCAACTGATTAAAATCAACAATTTTTTATATTTTGTTGATGGCATCTCGAATTCCTGTCACTCTCATAAAATATAGATTTATTTATTTAATAATATTTACCTAAACCAGCTTACAGCAATTATTTTCAATTACAGCGGAGCGTTTTGAGTCCAAAATATAGACATGGTCATTTGCGATTTGCGAAGAGATTACACATGCGATGGGGAGGGAGTAAAAGAATCTTTTAAGATAATTATTTCGGAGGGATGGTGAATAAAAATTCCCGCTACGCCGAGTTGTCTTTAGAAGCCCGGAAGTGGGAAGGGTTAGTGACAGGATCATCACCAATCCCCATGCAATAGTTTTGACAAATGAATCTCTCTCGGTCCCTTGAGTCGGACCATATTTATCGACGATTTATCTGATAAGAATAGATGGTAGTAGTAGAGAAGGGAAGTGACCATATCTAGACTGAATTTTTTCTTTTTTCATCTCATAAGTATTGAATAATTGGGCCAATATTGGTACATTTTATTTTTCCTTTGGTCGAATAAGTAAACAATCTATTTGAACAAGTGATGGAACAAAAAAAATTTTATTTCAATCACCTCTTTTAAGTTTCTCCGGCATATGAGTCCATATAGACTTGAAACGATACACATTTTTTTTAAATTACGATACATGTAATCCAGACATATTTATTTATATCATTTTTTAATCGGACTGCCCACACCCTTTGGCTTTTAAGGTTAATCAACATTGACAATGTCAATATCTTTAATCTCTCGGCCACGGGGAAGGGGGGGGGGCTTTCTCTCTCTCTCTCTCCAGGACTCGATACAATTTTAAATGAAACATTTATTTTAATTAATAAATGTCAAAAAATTTTCTCTTTCCTTATGGTGAGAGGGGGAAATGCAAAATGATTGAGAAACATTACTTTTTACTTTTTCGTACAGTATAGGGAAAATATTTTAATCGTCCAAAAATTCGATGTCGAGATTTTCATTATTTTTAACGTCTTGGACCTTACCATTTTTCGGTTTATGTTTGTGTGTTTGTGCGTCTGTATGACTGCGTATGAACACGCTTTAATACAGATCATCATTTTATATATGACAATGCATGACAGCAAAATCAAAGATATCTATCAACATTTGGGTTATTTCCCACAACCTGAAGTGTTTTTCTATGATAACTTAAATATTATTTCACGGTGACGAGAAAAATGTTGTATATTTCAGAGCCATGGTTACTTCGGACAATCGGAAGCGTTTTTCTAAAAACCCGCTATCTCTTATATATAATGTTAAGTATATGCGAAAGTTGAGAGAAGGCCTCTCCATATTTATTTTGATATATTTTCACTATACTCAGATGTAAATTTCTAACAAGTGTGGAAAAAGGAGGTAATTAATCGAAAAATCATGAGAGTTGGTCTTTTGGGTTGCCTACCTTTCGGCAAATAACAACCAACGCATTTATGCGCATAAAATTTGTTGAAAATGAATAAATATGTAAAAGCAAATATCAACTAATACAAGAAGCTCCGGAAAATCATAATCCTCTCTTTAAACACAACTAAATCAATAGACATTTAAGTTTTTTTTTTTCAGGTGTCATTCATAACATGTAAAAATTTATTTAAGCCAATTAGATACAAAAAAAAAAAATACGTAAAAATAATTGATATCAATCCTCTAAGGACAAACGGCCTCGCATCTTCAATTTATAAATTCTCCTACAAAGAAAAAACAAATTCATATACTAATTATATGACATCACACACGATGTTTATTTAATGACTAATGACATGTCTGAGATAATTTAAGTTTAAATTATTCATTTCCGCTTGTATTATAAATAGTACCTGGGACACCGAGCGGTCCTTTAATCTATTTATCTAAATTTTTTTGATTTCATTCTCTAATTTGATACAAATTTTATATTTATTAATATAATTTTTCATTACTATTTATTTTTATTTGTTAAAAATTCTAGTAGAGCAAGCTTTGCTCTGTATACTCTGTTTCCCATTTTGTTTAGTTTTGAAAAACACCCATTTGCAATGTTATGATTTTGACACCTGTTGATCAATTACTTTAATTAAGAAAAAAGCCAATCAAAAAAAGTTTTTCCGAAGATGAAACATAGATTTGCCAGTCCTATGTATGTGAATTTCAAAAACATCCTTAGTGCCGTTTTCGAGCTCAAAAAACATACAAATATATATATACAATTATTGCTCGTATAATAAGATTAGATAGATATACAAATGGGGATATTTGTTTTTTTTTTCCATTATCCTGAGATTCAAAAATTAATTCTTTCTCTTTTTTTTTTTAATTCTTCTTTTGAAAAAGTTAATTTTCATCAATAAATAAAGGAATGAGTTCATTCATAATTACATCTCGAAATGAATAATCAGAATAAAATTTACAAATTGTAATTATAAATAAAGAAAAGAGGGAGTATCATTTTGAACTTCAGTGATGTCATGAAAAAATGGTGTGAATAAACTAATCTCTCTCTTATTTAAGGTTAGAAAAGCTAAGATATGTGCTGTTAGACCAGAGTTTTTGCATTTGGCCTCGTAGCCGATCAATATACAGTCAACTTGAATTTATTTTGTTAAATAAATGAGATTTTCACATGACTTGTTCGTCATTTTATGAAAGATAAATAAAAATTAAAAAGTAAAAAATTTATTTTATTGTCTATGTCTATTATTGATATTTTAAATGGAAAGAAATTTTAAAGATCATCTTATGAGTAAATGATATATGGATTTTAATCAAAATCTTTGAGAATTCTTGTTCACAGACACACAGAAGGACCATTTTGCGAGACCCATTATAAATATGATGGAGTCAAAAAAAGGCATCTAATTTTATTTTATTCAATATGGCTAATGTTTCGACTCTCAATTTAGGCCATCTTGAGAGCCGGTTAGCGAGAAATATGAATGTGACACACAAAAGCATGGATGGACCGTTCTTATGTTAACGAAACATTAGCCTAGTAGGGATATTGAATAAAATTAGATGCAGTCTTGCAAATAAAAAAATAAAAATAGCGATGATGTAGGTTTATTATCTTGTATCGAATTTTTTAAAAATAAATCCTATTCTAGTCAACGCATTATTATGAAAGGGTTGGAGACAAGCGTCTGAATTATTACCAAATCAAAAGATTTGGTCCAGGGAATCCTGAGAAAATCTTGCTTCTTAATAAATATTGGGGACCCACTACTTAAAAAAATTGGGCGGCTAAATCTTACTTCCCCATATAATAAAATAAAATTCAAAAAACTTTTTTATTTGAAATAAATATTTTATTATTACAACATAAATTTAAAAGATGTTAACATTACACCTTAAAATTGAAAAATGTTGAAATAATTTTATATTAAGTAACAATATTTTATGATCAGCAATTAACATAAATTGTTTTTTTATTAATCATGTGATTATTGGATAACTACTCAAAACGTCTGAGAAGAAAACGAAAAAAATTTGGGTCTCGGAATGTCGCCACCACCATCTTTAATTTATTTTTACTTTACAAAAGCGGTAAATTATCGGAAATTATGTCAAACGATTATTAAATTCTTCAGACTGTATAGCTATGCCTTGATTATGACCTTGTCTCCTGTCTATTAACACACGAGATATTCACGTGGGGTCAATGAATCGAGGTCACCAAAAAGTCCATTTATGGGAATTATAAAATGACTTCGTACATAAGGCGGGCCAGAGCCAGCAAATTAAAAAATTTTACAACAATTTAAGAGTATACTTTGTCCACAGACAGACAGTAGTAAATAATAAATATAAATAGATATTATTTTCCTGTGAGACAGAGAAAGAAGAGAGGAGAATGGCATTCATTGCAAATTCATTTCACTCTCACTTGCCTTGATTCAGTAAGGAGTTAGAAAAAAAAAATCCGAATAAAAATTAAATGCCTTTTAAAACAGAAAATGTTATTATCGTACTTCCGGAATCGTTTTGTTCGGAATCCTTGCCACCAACGAGACATAGCCTTTACTCCAATGCATGGCGAACGTTTTGAAAAAGGTGAAGCAGCGCGCTTAGACCCTCTGACTTCCCTATTCGACTCGACTTTTTGGCATTGAAGGATTCGGACTCCAAAGTTTCAATCAGAATTTAACAATTATTTAAACGTATTTAAATATTATTTTATTTTCCCGCACACTATTATAGTACAATGCTAAGGGGAAAGTATTATGATCATGGAAAATTTAACCTCCAAAAATGCAAAAAATTTGATTTTAGCATATATTTCTCTGGAACCACTCATCTGAGAAGGATGAAACTTTACAAATTTATAGTCCTAAAAGAGTCCAAGAATCTATTAAAATTTGGAGTGAATCGGTCTGCAGGTGGCGGTAAAAAAGCTTCTCCAATATTTATTAAGAACCACGCCTCAGCATCTCCTGGACCAAATCTTTTGAAATTTACTAGTAATAATTAAAATGTTTGTCTACACCATTTGGACCATAACAATTCACTGTCAACGTTTCGGGAATAAAATGTCTTCTATCATTAAAAAAAAGTTTTTATTTCATTGCCTCTTTCAATCGTTAGATTGGTATATGGATGTATTTATTATTTTATAATTCAAAGAAATGATTTCGTTAATAGCATTGTCCTGATGATGGAAGACGTTTCCGAAACAGTGACAGGGTAAGAATAAAAATATTGGGCCGAAAGAAGAGTTTATTTCTTTAATTAATAATTTATTTAACCTGCCAGGGTCGAAGAGAAATATTAACAAAAAACGAAAAGAGTTTCTGCGTCATTAGTTAGTGGAAAGATATTTATTTATGTAAACTAGATAATCTAAAAATAACCTAAAAAGACTTGCATACTTGCTAAGGAATATGGTTAACCCTGTTTTGCCTTTTTTTTTTCTCCATGTAGCCGGAGCTTCTCGTCCCTTCACTAATATTAATAGAATTTGAAAAAAAAAAAAATATTCAACTGTGAAAATTTCCGGTCACACTGAATGAATAAAGAACCCTTTGACATTTGACTGATTTTCTCTAATAACAAATACAACAAAACAATCACAATTTAATTAAATGGTCATTCACTTGTTAGTCTATTGAAACCAAAAGAGTACAGGAGAGCGGGAAGAGGGAAAAAAGAGAGCGTGTAATGAATCATTAAATTATGTCATTAATACGTATTATTATTCAACTTCAAAGTAATATTCGTACAATGATTTGCAAAAATTCCTAAAAGGAAACAGAGCCAACTCTTGAGAGAGAGAGAGAGAGTTGGGTTGTTCTTCAGGATCGTTAACTAACATAACCTTCATTAAAAAAAAATAAAATAAATAATAATAATTATCAATAGAAAGGAGATGGAAGCTCTGAACTTGGCCGAGACCTTAAGGAAATAATATCGTTAGAAAAGACAAAGCTTCTATTCACGTCTCTCTCTTTGCTCCGGAGCTACTTACTTAATTTGATTAATTCGGAATGGTACTGCAGAGCCTATAGACTCAGTGTTTCACTTTCTCTTATCTATATATGAAATATATATTAAGAAAGTATTGCGATCGTGAAAAAAAATCGATGTCGGGATTTCAACGGAAATACTCGTTTGAAGGTCTCCTGAGTCAAAATGATCTGTCTGTCTGTGTGTGAACAAGATTTGAAATTTATTAATCCTTTCCCACCCCCTCCAAAAAAAAAAAAAAAAAAAAAATTGTTTGGAGCCCACTTTTTCCTTGTACGTTTTTAGGTTTTCTGTGATTTTCTCTTAAACCACCCGACGATTTTGATTAAATTGGCAGTATAGCACAACACATAATTTCCCTTACCTTACCCTATGTAATGCGGCCGTCGCACTAGATTTTTTATCCATGAAGGTAGATGGTCCCTGATTCAAGTCTGAGTTAAAACAATCATCTCACACTCAATTATCATAAACAATCAATCGTGCATTTTTTGAAAACAATGCACGATTGATTGATCATCTTTTTCAAAATAAATTTTTTCCAAATGCAGTCAAATGCATTTCAGTAAAAACTAATATTTTAATATAATGCTTTTGATTTTTATAATTTTTTAGTCAATGAAAGAGACTAAGAGGCGAATGAAAAATTTCTTTACTTAATAACGCTTTTGTGTTATTTATAACATATTTTCCCATAACCCTAAAGGATTTCATTCAAAATACACTTTTTTAAGGGCCTTATTATTATATAAAATATATTATATTATATAATACCATGGTATAATTATTGTTTATATATATTATTAAATATATTATTATTTATAACAATTTTTACTGAGGTCTTACCCCAACAGTATTTTTTCCAGAATGTAAGTCTTATACTCGTATGTACCAAGTTTGGTTGAAATTTCTTCAGCCGTTCCAAAGTTTACACACATATATATATATATATATATATGTTCTGGAAGGTTTCTGTGGTTGGTTGTATGTGGAATAATGTTTTCCCGGGTTGGCCCGCGTTGATTGTTGAGATTAACTCGACGTTTCGGCTCT
>JAAAKE020017505.1:0-10530 GCA_010014785.2 Anisolabis maritima
AATATATATTTTTTTCTCCTAAGAGAAGAAGTTAATCCTCTATCTCGGCGTTTTCTTTTTTTAGGCGCGACCCAATGTATTTGTTTCTACTTACCACCAATTCTTTATAAAATTAAATTAAATCAATACGAAATAGTAATAAAACTATTACTTATTCCTAAAATACTTAAATTAAGGTAGTTCAAAGCTTCGCAAACTTATTTGCTCTCCAATAGAATATATAAAAGCTTCATTCATCAGTTTTTTTTTTATATTATATATATATATAAAATTATAAAATTATTTTTATTTTTTATATTGAATTTTCCCTCCATATAAAATTCTCTTGTTAAATATAAAATTTTATTATAGAGATAAGTTTGGCTGTATTTAGTGAAGGCGAAGAAAAGGATGTTACAGCATTCGTTGTAAGAATACAAGTATATAGTGACGGGCAAAATTCCTATATATAGATATATAAATAATTTTTTTAAATTTTATTATTAAATTGAAAGTAGTTTTTTGATTTATTCCATTTTTTTAAGTTAGCAAATATTTAAATAACAGTGGAATTATCTCATCAGTTAAAATGAAATCGATAAAAAAAAATAAATACAATGAAAATTCAATTTAATATCTGATAAAAGTTAATGGCTTTTATATCTTGAAAAGTCTTTGAAATGAAATTAAGAAACGTTTTTTTTATATACACTATATACAAATTAAATAAAATATTATCAAGTCATGTTCATGCATAATAGGATTTCTGTCAATTCGTGAGGGAGAATAAATAAATATAAAAATAAACCCTCTCACGAAATGGAAATCAACATCAGGCCTTTAGAATTAATTGTAATCCTTAATATTGTAAATATTAAAAGACCAGATGATGATAGAAAAAAAGATATATACAATTGAGTAAAAGTAAAAGATGAGAATAGGTTTTTTAAGCTTAGAAAATTACATTTGGATCAAGGGAGCTATATAACACTTGGAAAGTTAAGGATCAAATTAGCGAAAAAAAATTGTTTTAAGAGCAAATTTGACTCCTTAAAATTCATTCAACATTAGCATCTAAATTACTCAATAAATTAATTAATGGTCAAAGAATAGTAGTAAATTCTACAAAAATTACAAAATATATTCAAATAAAAATTATTTAAATAAAAAAAAAATGAACATTTATTTACAATATATACAGTAAAAAGTCAAGAAATTATCAAGAAATTAAAGATATAAAAGGCTTTTTCAGATTAAATAAAAGAACTTCAAAGTCCCTTTAGCGCAGTGCATGGATAGAATATTTTTCGAATTTGCTAGTCGAGACTTTCAGTTATTCAAGAATAAAAAAATATGATAAATAATGAAGTGATAATTCCAGGAAGTATTTATTTTTAGTTTTATAAAATGATTAGAGGAAGTTCCCAGGAAGTGTACAAACGCAAAACAGGCGATGCAGTGGAGTCCCGCAAGGGAAGGGGCCCCGCTGCAACGTGGAGTCCAGGTAATAAGAACCAAGCAAAATATAAGCTAGTGGCACTAGTTGGTAGTCCCAATTTCATTTGAAATAAAAGCTTTTTACAGTGAAATGGATTTTCCCACGCATATTAAAAACTAGGTTAATTTTTCAACTTTGATAATAAATGACAATCGTTAATAAAAAAATAAAATAAAATATAAATTCCATAACTTTCTAATAAATCTTTTTATATTGATTTTTATGCAAAAGATATTATATTAATTATGAAGTATATTCAGGAAATACATTAGTTTAAGTATAGAGAATATATAGGAGAAAATTTCATTGTATTAAAAAATCACATTTAAACTCGAGAGCGTCGCTTCTTTATATCGATTTCTAAATTTTATCTTAGGGATGAGCAGGCCAAGGGGCAGCGTCGCCACGTTTGCCACCTGTTACTTCCGCACCCGAATATAACTAATGAAGGGGAAAAAATTGGACCTACTATAGAAAAAGAAAGAGAAAAGATTCCCTTCAAATTATGGAAGAGGCAACCGGATTAAAGAAAAATCATTTTTTACGGGCCCTATCGTGGCTTAAAGCAAGAAAAGCTTTGAAATTTAAGGCTTTACCAAAATGGACAAACTAAATTTTTCATTTATGAATTTATATCTTAATTCTATTTAGCTAAGGGCACACTGACGGGCCGGGTTGCATCACATCATGTTTTAAAAATCTACCAAGCTTTTATAAGCTTCTACATAAATTTGTTCGTTTTTGCTTGAGGGAAGGTAGGCAACCAAAATACCAACTGACTAATTGATTTTTCTATTTTTTGTTCCTAGAGATTCTCTAGGACGGACTACGCATGCGCAGTTGTTAAAACTCCCTAGAGTAGCGATCGGCAACCGTTTGGAATTTTCGGATCAGAAACTCAACTCGTGGATCACCATCACTCTTCCCCTACACATACATTATATAGGATATGAGTTATTTATTTATTTATTTTATTTTTTAAGTCCTTTTCGGCGTCTGAGGCCATTTAGACTCCGTCCTTATTTAATTAGAAAGTTATTTTTTAAATGTTTAAATATTGAACATGGTCAATTATTGTACACAAAAGTCCAAATAATATTCATTTCATATCAAACAATGATCTTTAAGGTAGGGCTTGAAAAATCGATTGGTATCATTAACTGTTGCAATTGGAATTATCCCTATTCTAAGTTTATATACAGGTTATGGTAAAAACCCAAACAATGTGAAATTCATTGTTGATTCGCACGTTTTCGCATCTTGGCTAGACTCTCCCACTCTTTCTGTACCACTTCCGGTTTTCCGGGAGGTTCTAATCTCAAACCGTTGAGAGATTCAAGTGAACTTCCTAAACCCGATTCGGGACTCGGTAAAAGAGTTCTCCTTGGAGGAGTTCTTTCCGGCTGTTGGCACTCATCATCATCATCGAAGAGAGGGTTTCGGGTGAAATGCAGAGTGCTCAAATCATAGCCACGTAAAAGTCGTCTTGGCAAACTGCCGTGTAGAATTCGAGCCTCGAGGGCAGACAAGCAGGAGCTTACCTGCGTCATCGAGGATGAAGAAGATGGCCTCGAAGTACTCGAGCTTCGTCGACAAGGCTGTCGAGAATCCGGGGGACTAGGCACGTAATAGTCTCTGCCATATCTGGAAATAAAAGGAATTTTTTTAAATGTGTAGGATATATATAATAGGAATAAAATAAATACGAAACATTTCCGACTGTTGAACTAAGAGCAAAAAATAGATTTATATTTGTTTTTAACCTCAACCCTCGATATCAGATAAGTTTGCCTTTCAATCAGAAAGTTAAAAATAGATAAAAAAAAGTCTTTATTTTAATCGCATGGCACTTAAAAAGGGGGTTCCTTTGAAACTTTATGAATCTCTCTATATATTTCATTTTTTTTTCCTTGAAATTTTTTCGAGCGGAAAATTCAAAATGATTCGAATATATTGCTGTTAAAAAATGCAATACAAAACTTGTTAGAGAAAGCAAAAAAAAAAAAAAAAGTAGTAAAGTCATAGACCATGAACAAGATTAGGTCTATTATATGCATTCCTTTTGTAATTAGTGGCAATTATCAATTGGATTAGATAATTACTTGATTTTAAAATTTTAGTATTAATTATTCTAATTAAAATAGTGTTGAATTGTAGAGTGGTTTAAATATATTGTTTTGCCATGGAGCCATATAATGGATAGGCCGATTATATTAAAAAAATATTCAACATGATTGTTATAATAAGAAAATACCGAAGGGCGGTATTATTATTTATGCCAATGACCCTGAGGAAAAGCGGGATAGGCATTCGAAATGCCAGTCACAAAATATAAATTTTTATTTTTCTTCTATCCGGTTGTATCCGGAAATCCCGTCTCCTTCGCTAAAATTGTTGAATAAATGATAAACAATTCTCTCTATTCATTCTTTTGACAAGCAATGACATACGTTAACAATTAATTTAAAAGCCGGCTGGCCTGACTGGAGGGAAGAACATCTACCAAGATATATCTAGCAAGATAAGTAAGGCCAAGCAGCACTGAACCTCGGATGGGTGGCTCCGAGGAACAAGGCTGTTGAACGCCCGCCGGAAGACATTGGTTCGAAATTTTCTTTAATATAAATATAATTATATATTAATTATAGTCATAATGGTCTCAGTAGTCGAAAATGATTTAAATTAAAATAAAAAAATTAATTTAAATAAATATGGATGGAGTCTAAATGCCGAAAGACTTAAAAAAACGAATTGTCTAGATGACTAATTATGGTGAGGTGGGTTTCCATTTTCTTCCTATCTGGTAACTATTGCCTTAAGGTGGATATATATATGAATGAAAAATATCGTGAGGAAGTATTGTGATCGCAAAATAATCGAGTGGAGATTTCCAAGGGAATATACGTTTTGAGGTCCCCTGAGTCTAAAAAAAAGGGTTTGTGTGTGTGTTCGTGTGTCTTTCTCAAAAACGAAAAGGCAGCCTCATACAAGGGCGGTATTATTATTTATGCCAATGACCCTGAGGAAAAGCGGGACAGGCATTCAAAATGTCAGTCACAAAATATATATATATATAACATATATATTTTATTTTTCTTCTATCCGGTTGTATCCGGGTGCTAATACTTTACTAATGTACTTTTTAGCGAGAGTAACCATTCTGTTTCTTAAACTACTCTAACGAAATTGATTAAATCGGTTATTGGTATTGGTAACCTTGGGGGCTCAACTCAAAATATATGGTGTGACAGCACTTCACTCGGCTTTCCTTACCTTAGGTAAAAGAAAGTTGGGTCATGTGTGTTTAGTCAAACAATTAGAATTATATATCACGCTTCTAAGCGCCGTTTCTTACAAAAAAAAAAAAACGCGAAAGTCATATTATATTTTTTTTAATATTAAATTAAAAAAAACATCTTAATTAAATTAATCAATTCCGTAAAAGAGATTATTTTCTCATTTAACACAGTTGGAAAATTCAGTAAGTTCTCGAAAACGCCTTCAAATAAAGTTTTAGATACGTAATTAATTTTTTCTGTGACAAATCTTTTCTTATCTTTTCTAAAATCATTAAAAAAAAGCCAATCTTTATCTTCATATTTATTTAGATTATCATATGTGATAATATATGGGTTACTAAATGGAAACTAAAGGTAAAAGCTTTCTATTTATTATTCTTCACATTTTACATCTTCCCTTCTCAAAGTTTTTTTTAATTTTTACCTTATTTGAAAAATTGTTTGGTCTTTTTCCGTTGATTTAAATTCAAGTTTTTATTCTTTTTTTCTGGATTAGAGAGATTTTAATTAAAAAAAAAAAAAAAAAAAAAGAAAGACAAGAAAAGCTCCAGGTATTGAAATTTTAATCTCAAAGGTTCAGGGGGTTTCGATAAATTTGACTTAAATATTAAAAAAACCACCTCAGCCAAAGAAATGTTTGCTTCAATGAATCTTTTTTAAGGACTAAATGCATATAAACTCGTGAGATTTAATTACACTTGTTTATTAATTAATCACTATTTATAAATAATTTAAATTTGAGGTTCTAAACCTTTTTTGACTTAGTATTCTACCTCTATGTATTCATGAAATTATATTACATTTATATATATATATATATATATATATATAAAATATGTATATCTGTATATTTATATTATAAGAACAAGTATCTTCCGCTAATACTTTTTTTAATTTCGCCTATTAGGTTGGGAAACAATGATTTAAAAAATTTTTTTAATTTACAAAAACGCCGTGAATGATAGTAACAAATATGAAATTACTTATTTCTCAACTCCTCAAAAATAATAAATAAAAACATTAATGAGATATCAATTTTAATTAGAGCCAAATGTTATAAAAATCAAAATATAATTATTTTTAATAGCAGATAAATAAATATATTCGCGATTCGTGCTCATCAAATGATTAAGATAAAAGGATATTAAAAACTTACTTTCATTTTTTCTATGTCTGTCGGTATTGGGAAAGAATGAAAAAAAGAAAGAATGAGAGATTTATCTCACGTAATAAGCATCAACGGTGTGTTCTTCTAGAGAGAATATATATTGTCTTTATCATTCACTTTTAGACAATCCTTATATTTCGATTCGTCTTAATTTTTTCTTTTTAATTAAATACGTTATTTGGATTAAATTTAAACTAACCTTAATTTACCATGGAGAAAATTTGTTCGTGTTTGGTTCCTGAAAGATAGGTTGCCAAAATGGCCAACTTACAAATGTATTTGTCGATGAATTGGTCCAAAACTTCTCTAGGGTGGCCCTCGCACTTGTTAATTCCTAGTGACATCTATCAACTGCGCATGCGTCCTCCGTTTTAGAAAAGCTAATGCGCAATTAATCGAAAAATACGTTAGAGAGTTGGTCATTTGCCTTCTAATAATCAAATAACGAATTTAGGCACCCCTTGAATATTTATGATATATATTTTTGTAAGATGAAAGACGCGTTTAAAGTCTTTTTCGTAAGAACAGCTGCTACTTTTAACGGACGTTTGCAGTTTTAATGCAACTGTTTACAGACGCGTCCTTCTTCATTAAACTAAAACTGCTTCTTCAACGGAACAAATTCATAAATATTCATAATATAAGGTTGTTATAGAAAATAAAATAATAAAGTAAGATTCAAATTGTATCACCATATGAAATTTTCGGGCCAAAACTAGAGATTATATCAAATGTACTATTTATATAGAAGTAAGCAAAAATTCTTTGAAGTAACAACTCGAAGTCCATTTTGGGACCCACTCCTCGATGTGTACTAGTTATACACTCGTAACTTAGTGTTTAACCATAAAAAAATAATAAAAATTGTCTAATAATAACTCAATTTTTCCTTATGCCCTAGCTAAATAATCCGCAAAAGGTCACTAAATGAAATATGTGATTTATAATTAACTTTGATCCTTGAATTTTCTTTTATCCAAAATTATTCCCTTTGTAATTTCAAACATCTTGTATACATACTTAGGACATGATGGAAATGAATTCAATTGTACATTACAACAATTAACCTGAATTCTATACTATAATTAAAAATGTTGATTTATGCTTTTGGAATGGGATATGAAATTGGAGTAGAGCTTAAGGTTCAATCAAAGAGTAATTTGTAGGATTGATTTCAATGGGAGAATTCGAGAATCATGAAAGACGTGACGATTCTCAAACGCAAAGGGATTTTAAAGAGAAGAAGGAATTCCCCCACCAACTGTCTTGGAATTAAGATAAAAAGATTCCTTTTCTCTTTGAGATTTTTAAAAAAATAATATTAATATAATAAAATTTAGATAACTGCTCATTTTTTATTTCCTTATAACTTTCTCCCCGTGTAAGAGGCCTTTTGTTGTAAGATTAAATTAAAAAGAAATTTTTATTGAAAAATGATATTTCTATAAAAAGTTTTCATCAAATTCATAAAATATTTTTATTAATCTTTTAGGATTTTTAATACTTGATTTATTATTAATAAGTTTCTTTATAAATATTTTTTATTATTAAATTTTTAAAGTTATTAATATAAGTTATACTATATATACATAGAGAGAGACGTATACCTCTCTGGTCTAGTGGGGTTGGAGGATCAACAGAGTGCTAGCATTTTAATAAAATGGATGAGATCCTGTTTTGGGTTTATTTCTTTGTAAATAAATTTAATTTTATTGAAAATTATCACTATATTTTTTAAGAATTCAAAGCTTCATTTTCTTATTAGCAAATTATGTACTGGGGTCCCCCACAGCCAAATGTCCCAAATAAAAGATAAAAAGAAAAAAAAGGAAAGAATTAAGACTAGGCATTTGTTCAAGAAAAAATAGGTGAGAGAATCGGTGACAATTTATATTATATATATTTATTATTATAAATAAAAAGGTCAGAAGTGAAAAATTTCTCTTAAATACTGGTATTTGGTACGTAAAGAGATACGAAAAGTTAAAACATCTATAAAAAAAAAGATAAAGTTTCAAAAAGGTCAATAAAAATTTGGATGAAACCCTTTTGTTTATAGAAAATCATTGCCTGACTTGTCTAAGAGTGTTTCCAGGAAAAATATTTTGAAAAATCATAGAAAATGAATGTTAATACAATTTTTCAATTAAATTATTTATTGAAGTGTTTTTAAAAACTTTTTGTGCCTGAGCCCTCTTTTTTGTTAAAAAAAAATTGTTATTTTGTAACATTCTAATTTTATAAATTCTATTATATTTAAAATATAATATCAATAGATTACAAGATAATACACCCTATTTTGTATAGACA
The DNA here is from genome assembly GCA_010014785.2 of Anisolabis maritima. Classification (NCBI taxonomy): domain Eukaryota; kingdom Metazoa; phylum Arthropoda; class Insecta; order Dermaptera; family Anisolabididae; genus Anisolabis; species Anisolabis maritima. Next base: position 8,255 of record JAAAKE020017505.1, read on the forward strand.
CCACTGTATTACACACACACTGTGTACACACCCCTAAGGTTAGGTCGAATTTTAAAATTGACAAAATATTAGGGAGAAATTTTTTCTAAGTTGATGAATCTTTAAAAAAATCAAAATTAAATTTCTTTTTAAATTTTTTAAAATATTTTCTAAAAAGTAATCTTGTTTAGACCTATTAAAAATAATGAAAAAATTTCAAAGAACATCAAAGAGGCTAAAAAATTTTAAATTAAGTTTCTTAAAATTATATCTAAAAAATAATAATGGAAAAAAAAACTATTTTTTTTGTAAATCATTCAACGGAAGTTAAAAATCAAGGTCATTTCTATATAAAAAGCCAGAGTCTAAAAAACGGTATTTAGATCAATCGAATGGATTATTTACAATTGGTATAAAAGAATTTTTTTATACTATATATTTTATTCCCAGTAAAAATTAAGAATAAAAGAAAATGGCGGAACGAATTTATCAAAAGAGAAACAGATCAAAAGAGGATGAACAAAACAAAAACTGAAATCCTTTTCCAAGTATCAATTACATTTTCGATGAATGCAATCTACAGATCAAAAATGGGAGAAGAGAGAATTAAGAATTGAATATAATATGATAAAAGTGAAGGTTAAGAAAAATGCCCAATTGTGAAACAAATCCTATTGAAAAACGTTTCGAAATGAGGCTTGCCATCTTCAAAAAGATTTAAGATTTTTCCTTTCAAATTCTTTTAATAGAAGAATCATTATTTTGAAATAAATGTTAATATGATTGCGGCTCTCAAATATCACTTATTTCTATGAACTGCTAAATGATCTAAATATAGGCAAAATGTCGGATGTGAACGACCGATAGTCTTAAATTGGACCCCTACGAGGTGAATCCCTATTTTTCTTAGAAATTGGCATATAGAAAATAATACTTTATAAGTCTTTCAGTAATAAATAAAAAAAAGAAAAAAATAAATAAAAATTTTGTAAACCTCCCTTTAAATGCTATATTCCTTATTGTCGATTAAATGCAATGGTATCGAGAGGATAGTTAGTCCCAGGGGACAAAATGAAAATAAATTGAAAAAACTAACATGATGGAATATAAAAATAAGAAATAATTATATAAATTATTACTGGGTAGTGCAAAGAGCATAACACGTTTAGTCATTATTATTATTCTTTATTATCATTACTAATTATAAGGAGTGGCACTTCTCACTTCACTAATTCTATAAAAAATAAACAACTCTGAAAGAGTAAACCCCTAGATTTTCATTAAAAAAATATCAAATAGTTGAAATTTACAAAAAAATATTCAAATTTATACAGAAAAAAAATATTAATATTTTGAGAATTAGAAAAGTTTATTATTTGTTTAATCGTTTATATACTCACATCCAGGTAAGATTAATATTAAAATAAAAATAAAAGAGTACTCACTTGGAGATGTCCTCCACGCTGTCCATAAAATCAGGCATTTCTTTTTTGGTGAGGGGCTCCCCGTTGGTCGAATCCTCGATTCTGAAAGAAGGAAAAAATAAAAATAACTTGTATTTTATAAAATTATTTCAACTGATGATTTAATTATTTTGGCGGAAAGTAACTGTAGCAAACGATTTTTTAATTATATTTTTTTATTTTTTTTAAAAGAATTCTTAATAATTTTCTAAGGAATAATTAAAAAATAATAACTCTTAAAAATGAGCAAAGTGTATCTCTTAATTAGAAAAACATGTATTTTCTTTTTTTATAATAAATTTGAAAATTTCATGAGTCATAAATTTTTAAATATAACTGATTATTATATATAAAAAGTCTTTATAATTAATAGAATTCTTAAATGAAATGAAATTTTATCAAATTGATATGAAATGAAAAATATGGGTGAATATTTGAAATATACGGATTTTTAGGTCAAGAACATAGACTACAGAGGGTACAATGTATCCTATAAATTTTGAGAAATAGGTAGATAATATCAAGGGTACCTTCTCACCCCTCCAAAACTTATTTAAAATTAAAAAAAAACTTATAAAAGCCAAAGGTTAAATTATATGAATATGGAAATAAGAATTTTTTTAGTAAATGTGCATATTTTGGTGATCAAAAACAATTTTGCGGGTTCCCCCCACTGAAAAGAAAACGTACCTGCATTTGCGAGAGCTTTGAAAATCTAATTTCCCATTTAGAAATTTCTCTATTTTAAAATCCAAATTTTTTTTTTATTTCATTTGGACCGTATAGGCCCACCTACCGGGGTCCCCGTTTATTTACCCGAGGTGCTTACGTGTA
>JAAAKE020017527.1:0-10529 GCA_010014785.2 Anisolabis maritima
TATGGTTTTGGCCCTCGGAACTTACTGGAGTAATCAGTATGGCCCTAAGGCTGGAAAGTTTGGAGACCCCTGATCTATATCATTGCTCTTTATCTTTAAATAGCCTTCTATGCCGAAAAAGATAAAGATAATATAGATCAATTTACGTAGATAGACTTGAAACGATATATAATATATTTTTACGATACATTTAATCCAGTTATTTTTATTTATATCAAATGGTGAAAAGAAAGTTAATTTGAATTGTAACTGTAAACAATATGGATAATAATAGATTTAAGAAAATAGTTTTTGTCGATTTTTGGAATCTTAAGTGTTGGATTGTCTATCCTAGGTATACAAAAATCGATCAAATGGTGTGGGATTAATGCTTATGACAGACCTGTGATCACAAAGGCTCCATTTCTCTCTCTCTCTCTTTTTTCCGGAAGAAAAATGCGCCAAAAATCTCTAATTAAAATGAGCCTCAATAAGTGCATTTCAGTCAGATAATAGGCTATAAAGATAAATGATGAAAAAATGGACCCAATTTTTTTTTTATTATAGGTATTATTCCAAAAATGGAATTAAGCATCTATATTTATGAATACCATGAAATGAAATTGATTTCAGAGAATTCGAGTATTCAGTCGTAGAAACGAATCGTTTTGTTTCCCGATCGGAATTTTCTGGACATTACGGTGCGTCTCGTTAGTGTCGAGACATAGAGAAGAACACGCTTGTGTCCTTTTGACCTCAGCCAGCAGAAGAACAGTTAAGTAGGGAGGGAGGCTCCTCCACCCACCCCTCTCCTGCTTCTCTTTTCTAAGCGCTTCTCCGACATGCGCCATTGCTTTTGCACAGGGCCAAATAGACCTAATCAATCAAGAAGGAAGGGCTTATTCTCTTCCGTTTCGGGATTGTGCTCCTAAGGAAATTTACGAGTAGATCTCCTCGTTTTAAGAAAACAAAATATATTTCAGATAACAAGACTAAATAATTTATTTTTTAGATTTTTTGAGAAATTTGCTTCTTTCTTAAATCTCCAATTTAAACATGATGGGATTGCTTTCAAAAGTTAAATATAAAATAATATTGTAGTAAATATTAATAATACTATATAGAACGATGAGAAAAAAGCTGGTTGGATAAATGTCTAGGAAGATGAGATTGCATCCAAGGAAATTAAATAATTTCAGATAATAGAGAATTAACAATTAAATAAAATCTATTAATTTTCTTGGCTGCAAGTTCATCTTCCTTGGCATATATAAGTACACAATAAGAGACAAAACTAAAGCAAATGAAAGAAAAAAAAAAGTTTTTGTGGGTTCTCTAAGACCGGGTTCGTAAAAATGTTTTTTTTTTCAATAAAATCTCATTAGGAGATATAAAAAAACTGGAAACGCAGAAAATTTTTTGCAAGTGGTGGGCCTACTTTTAACACTGACCCTTAACAAGGAACCATTTACTGTTTATGTACTGTGAGATTCAAAAGAAAATCCCTCTTGTGCAATTTTAATTGCTTTTTAAAATAAGATTATGGAAATTTAAGGCTGAAAAATTTTTGAAATTTTTAAGAAATATAATGCATAAGTATAATTGTCTTTTGAATTTACTGAGCATAAGGCCAGTGCAGAAGCTACTCTTCCATGGAGCGTATTTAATTTTGAAAAATGTTTTTTGTCTATTTATTATTATTATTATTATTCCGAAAATTTATCTGGAAAAATAAGCTCTCGTTTGAGGCATCAAATCTACTTAACTAATAGAAATAACGGACACACGGATACGGCCTGAGTGACTTTTTATTAGGGCTAAAGTCTGGGAATTTCCTCCTTACGTTCTCTTTTTTTACTTTCTCTTAATTATGTATATAGTGAGAAATTATTGCGATTACAAAAAAAAATCGATATCGAAATTTTTTATAAATCCATTGGATCGTTTAATATGGAATGACTGATAGCTAATTTTAATTATTTGGAAAAAAAATCAATACGGGTGGCAATTTTTTTTTGCAATACTTAATTTTTTTTTGTAATCAATTAAAATTTTCTCTAGGCCTATTTACTATTTAAACTAAAAATAAAAATTATTTTGACTTATATTACTAAACATTTCAATTTGAGTTGATTGGTTTAATCATTCACTGATTTCGAACGAAGATGTTTCATAATTTATGATAATTAAAAGCAGCAGTTAAGAGATACCTTTAAAAAAAACAATGTTGTTGTTATACCATGAATTTAAAGTGACTATCTCCCAAATGGTCATTGACTCGATGCGGGCTGCAGGCCCAGTTGAAAATAAATGTTTACTTAAAAAGTCATCAATATCGTCATCGTTAAATAGTTTCATAAAAGAAGAAGAAATACATGATAAAATAAAATGTTTATTAAAAAAAATGGTGTGACAGCAGCACATCACACAACTTAACTAAGGTAAAGAAAATTGTGTGATATCCTGTAACACTAGATTTTTTACTTCACACTTTCTAGGTTTAATTATACGTTTCATTTTTAGATTTTTCTTTTGTGTGTATTAACCAATTATCAATATGTTAAAAAAATTGGCAATTTAATCTCGTTTATTAGGATTAGGAATATTTTTTTTTTTTTTTTTTTTTGCATCTGAGGCCAGTTAGATTCCGTCCTTATTTTTTTATATTAATTTGAAGCCGATATAATATAAATAAATTTTTGCCGCTCAGGATGGGAAGCGAACCACTGACCTTTGGTATATGAATCAAAACCTTTATTTCTGCACCAAGAGACAGGGCAATTCTCGTTTATAATTACATAGAAATTGAAAATATTTATATTTTGTTACCATGACAACGAGTTGTTCTATCTTTTCTATGGGATTCTTAAAATGCTAAATTGAGGACCTAACACTATTTTGATGTGGAAAATGATATATGCTAAGATTATTTAATTTATTAAAAGTAGAGCCAATTTAATCAAAATCGTTTTTTGAGAAAAACTAAAAAAGTAACTCAGTAAATTTCTAGTAGCCGTTGGCCGATTTTTTTCAGTTATAAGTTTCAAGGTACCCTAGAGTATCTAGCTTAAATATAAAGTTGCAGCTTCGAAGATACTTTCGTTTTTGAAAAATCTTGTTCAGGCACAGACACACAAACACACAGACAGACCATTTTGTGATACCCATTTTTTTAGACTCAGGGAACCTCAAAACGTTGAAATCATGACAAAGATTTTTTTAAACTAAATTATACTTTGATTGACAATATACATATGTTAATATGTACATATTTGTATCATTTGTCCAGATATAACATTAACGAAATTTTATTTATATTTATTATTAAATGTCTCTCTGCTGCTGACATTCATACTCTTAAAAAGGCAAGAAAAGAGTGAAATCTGTGCTGAAATGTCCCGAAAGGTTTTTTTTTTTAATATATAGTCTTATCCTATATGTAATCCTCTTCCTATATTATATTGTTAAACAAAAAATAAAAATAATTACTTTCTTATGAAGATGCACCGATCAAGTTGGTAGATAGTCATTCCTTGAAGATCTCCTTCCAGGCCTCGTTTTAAATGGAAACCTATCTAAACATAAAATCTCAAAACGATTAAATAAAACTCGTATTCAAAATTAATTCTCTTTTGGTGAATTAATTAAGAATACAAGTTGGGGGTCTTAAGGGTGACAAAGGAAGTAGGAAAACAAATTTATTTTTTTTTAAATATATATAATGTTTTACACAAAATTAATTCACACTCTAGTCTTGAGAACAACTTCTTATGGAGGAGTAGATCTTGAATGTAAATCTTCTTAGTCTTCAATTAAGACAAAAAGAATGTGCTTCACGCACAATTCTTTTTATTCTTCACATTAACTGCATTCAAAATCACAAAAAAAAGAATCAAATAGATCCTTTTTAAAAATTTAAAGAGTGTGCAAAATTGCAACAAAAAGATTCATTAAGTATGATCACTCTCCCATTTTGAAGTAAATAAATCAACCATATTTTAATGAAGCTAAGCTAAAAGGACCTAAGCTAAAATGTCATCAATTTGCGCCCAGAGAGAGTGATCCCCCTTACCCACTAATATTCCTAATCTAAGAGAAAGTACATGTTTGAAATTTTGGCCGAAATATTTATTAACAAAAATAAATTTGTTCGAAAAGAAACTTGTTTTATTTTCATTGGAATTATCCTCTTAACACAAAGATTCGAACTGAACCGAGTACCAGAAAAATTTCCTGCCTAAACCTTAGTCATTAATCGAAGTGTTATGTTATTATTACTCTCCACAAGAGAATCTTTATATTCCCTTGCTATTCGAAATCTATGTGATCAGAATCAAGAATCCAATGAAACATGACAAGTTTCAGTTTAGTTTTATGTAGAGTTCCATCAAAGAGAGGAACAAAAAAATCACCAAGAACTCATCTCTTTCCTCCAGTCTCTAGACTACTCTACCTAATGGGGAATAAGGAGTTAGCGCATGGTGATTTTCTAGTGATGGAGTTCGGAGAGAGCTTTTGTTTACAAAAAAATTTACAAAAGAATGTCACTTAAATGTAAAAAAAAAAAAGTTTCAAAAGCAAAATAATCCATAGAAAATTTATGAATAGCTCTAATTATAAAATTTTAGAGGATTTAAAGAATAGCCATGAAAAATATAAAATTTCATAAAATCAAATTTTGAAGCTATTTTATGAATAAAGGATTCACTAACTATATATAAAATATTTTTTCCCCACTCTCCATTTATATATAGCCATTACTTTCTATTATTTGTTAAAATAATCCAAAAAATGTCACTAGAAATAAATATTCCATCATAAATTGTTAGATTATTTTCAAAAATAATAAAGTTATGAATCATGAAAAATGGAAAATAGAAGAAAGTATTAAAGAAATTTTGAAAATTTTAATATGAATATTTTTATTATGCTTTTGTTATATTCTTAGTTAATAAAATAATATTATATATGTAAATGCAAAGGCGGATTCAAGGAGTTTGGAATCAAAATTTTCCTTCCGAGTTAAAAATACAAAAAAAGAAAATAAAATCAAGAAAAAATTAACTTAATTACGGGTTTTTGTTTTTAGTATAGTTTTTTGTATAAAAAACGTTTTGGCCACTCATTCCAATGCCTTCAGGTAAAATTTAGACACAAACCCCATCTAAAGTGAATTAAATTCATATCTAAAATGAGCCTGAAAAGGGTAGAATGAGTAGTGAAGACGTATATTCTACAAATAAAACCATCCTTAAAAGTTTTTATTATGTGAAAAAACAAATTGAAGAAAATATGGAAAAATTTTACGTTACCTTTAACAAAACAACAAGATCCGCCAGACAAGAGCGAAGAAGAGAGGATCATTTAAGTTAAAATGAAATCATTTTTTTTTAACTAACACCTTGTACCATAATCACCCTAATGTATTTTATTTTAACTTTTTATTTTTAGTTGAAATATGGTTTAACCCCCACGATTAGTGGATTCTTTCCATTCTTTCTATATCATGGGTAAAAAATCAAATTTCAACCAAAGAAGAAAGCTTAAAATAAAATTACTACAATTGATAATGAAATCGGGTCAAAAGGATAATATAAAAAAAAGATCAAGTTAGAAATACAATTTAATATTAATTGAATTAATTAAACTTAATATAAAGCTAGAAAATTTTTGTTGGCAATTTTTCTAAGTTTTAAAAATTTTAACAAAAAGTTGGCAAAATTTCGGATTTTTTTTTTATTTATTTTCATTTTGTTGGCTCATTAAAAATGTCTCAGCTTCGCCCTTGATGCCAATATTAAAAATAAAATTAAAGAGGAGACTCAGATTGAAACTTTAAAGTGATTTGATGAAATTTAATAAGAATTCTTTTTTGTTATTTTATATCAATCTCCAGATGTTTCTTTTGAATTTTTTTTAACAGATTGTTCATCTCTCTTATCATTCCTAATATCTATGCGTAATCTACTATCTATCTAAACTAATATGGGTGGAGGGGTTTGACAATACCTCTATAATTTTTCTTCATCCATCCATCGAAACGCTCGAAGAATTCTGAAAAAGAAGCCCTAAAAGCTAAATCCCTTCCCTATCTTTATGCCTATTTTTTAAGGGATTGCCTAAATGGCAATCGGGCAGATACACACGTGATATTTCGACTTGAAGATTTCTCTCCCAAGTAAGCTGGCAGGTAGTCCAGAAGTGGCCTAGCCTAGAAGAAAGGGGGAAGAAGAGGGAAGAAAGGGCCTAAATTTAGTCTAAAGAGGGGTGTATATAGGTTAATTTTCATTTCATTTAAACATTTATGAGCAATTTAATATTTCATTTTCAAAATTAAAAAAAAATTTTTTTGAAAATTATCCAAAATAAAATAGAAAAAAAATTTAATTTTGATTAAAAACCAAAAATATAAAAAAATGAAAATAAAATAACCTATATATAGTGTCTCCCAACAATGCACTGCAATTATATCACCTGATGTTGTTTTTTTATATAAATAAAAAAACCTTTATTTATTTATTTATTTATTATTACAATATTATTTTATTATATGCAAGATAAAATAACAACATCACAATGTACAATTGCAATTTAGAAAAATTAACAGATATTGTGTCGGTTCACAAAAAATTGAAAATTCTGTTTACTTATTTATATATAATAAATCTAGGCACTTTTAAAAATATTGAACTTGAAAAAAAATTTTTCCGATCTGCGAATGAAAAAACGTTGGGATACACTGCCTACCTACCTATATCATATTCTAGTGTAATAAGCTATTAGGTAAATTTAAATCTATACTATCTACTATAGCTATCTAGCTAATTAGGTCTATATGAATTAATAAAAATATTTTTTCTCAAACTACTAGCAACTGTATTTTTAATAGAGTTGTATAAGATTGTTATCGATAACGTTATATACACATTTTATTGGCACGGTAATCTGTTTTATCCTTGATAACTGACTTTTTTATTTGTCTGATTGTTAGAATGTAAATTCAGGATATCCTTTTACCCCTTTAGATTCTCTTGCCTTTTATCATATTATAAATATGAAATTTGGATAAAATAATTAAGAAAAGATTTAGAAAACCCAAATAAATTGATATAAAAATAACATTTTTTAAAAAGAATAATCGAAACCTAAAATTCTAACAATCAGACTAAGTAACAAAGTCGGTTTTCATGAACAAAATAGATTGCAGTACCAACAAAAAACTATATAATATTATTAAGGATAAAAATCATATTCGATAATTTTGAATTTTTTTAAATTTAGTACATCTCTAATAATTTTGATAGACGTTTCAATTATGAAAGTTAAGTATAATTTTTATTACTTTTTCATTTATATTTTTAATCAATGTTTTTATTAATAATTTGTTTTAATTTTTTTTTTTTGTTTATATATTTTGACTTTTTTAATGTATTTTGATCTGTTTATTATTTTATTTTGACCAAAAAATGTTTAAAAAGAGAGTGCGTTGTTTTATCTCTCTGTTTTATATTTGATATGAGTCAAAATTTCACGAAAATTAGAGAGCAGGTTTAAAAAGTCCATATAAATAAATATAAGTGGTGTGTTTGTATGAAAACTTGCTAGTAGAAGAACGATATTTTCAAGAATATTCTTGTTTTAAGACGTATTTTTCTTATATAAACAAATAAATTGTTAATATAGGAAAATATAAAATCAAAACCCCTTTAAACTTGAAACTATCCTTTATTACTAGCAATTTTTTCTAGTAATCCATATGAATTTAATTGTTTATAGAAAAATTTTCTAAGTTCTCAAATTTGGGTGAAACTTTTTGACTCTGAAATAAAATCGGAGTCTCCTTTAAAATAAACGCTGGTCTTACTTCATGTTATTCCAACAAGAAAGGATATTCGCAATATGATTTCAGAAGTCGATCTTTCATGTGACAAGAAGAAGTGTATACAAGACGAGCACAAGTACTTTATCATTTGTAGCCTTGAAGTACGTTGGAAGATGAATGGACAAAAGACGGTGATCTAAAAATATAAAAAAAGTATTTCAATATATCTTCCCATATTATATGAATTTCATAAATACTTATGGGTAAATTAATAATCTTTCATTTTAAACAACAATCAAGTGCTTGGCGTATACATCCTTAAATCTTTTCAATGAATATACTTATAGATATGTGACATAAATTATATTAATAAACAATAAAGTATTTGCTTGTGGTCTGGCGAAGAAATAAGATAAACAAAAATATTTTTTTTACGCCAAACACATATAGTGTTAGAATGAGTGGCAATCAAGTCAGTGACTGATACAAGGGACAATTTTAGAAAAAGGGGGGATCTTTGTCCCATATTCACATATAAATGTACGAGTGTTGTGTTCGTGCAAACAGATATAAATTCACAAAAAATTGCTCATTTTATTATTTGATCGCCCTTACATCTAGTGCGAAACTGTGATGGACCGTCGATGGCGATCCAGTTCAAATAATGTAACCTATATAATAAAATCCAATTTTATCATCATTTTCAAATTTTTACAAAGATTTCAGGATTTAATAATTAAATAATATTGATAAATATAATACATTTTTTAGAAATTGGATTAAAATTTTTTAAGTGGGAAGGTTAGTTAAAATAAATTTGATTTATTTTAATGAAATTATAATCATGATAATATTTAAAGTTTCAAATGAAATAAAATTAACAATTGACAATGAAGCTTAAAGAATCCTATTTCAAGAAAAAAGAAAATGAGAATTGACAAATTATTTCACCAAAGAAAGGAATTTGTCGATCTCTATTCTTTTGCTCATCTATTTGGTCAAAGAGTCAAAAGGACTAATCATTTTAATGAACGAGACCAAACGAACTAGTTTACTAAAGAACCTACCTCTCTATTATCTGCATTTATAATTTACAAGGTCAATTTTGACCGGCCCCTAATTAAGTCAAAAAATCATAAAGCAGGGATGGAGAAGAGAAATATTCAACGATATTTTGTAAAAATAAATGTAGCCTACCTTTTAGGGATTAAGACAGTCAAAATACACAATTTTAAACCACTAAAAATGATCTGGGTTCTTCTCTTACATTTGATTACACAACAAATTAAAATGGCGACTCAATGAATACTAAAAAGGGTGAAAAGACGCGGACGGGTGGCAATCTGAAGAGAACGGGAGGGGTAATCCAGAGTGGGGGAAGTGGGAGGGCGCCATCCCTGTCGCCGATTGCTGCTTTGCAATTGTTGAATGTATTACCCATAAAAAAAACGTTTGTTGTTGTATTATTAAATAAAGTGAAACAAATATAAATAAAATTAAACCCCCCCCCCCCCTTGCCCGAGTGGTTAAATATATTGATATTGTTAATATTAATAACCTTAAAGGGGTGTTGGTTCGGATTTCAGGTTGTCCGATGAAAATTTATTTAAATCATTTGGATACCATTTGATATAAATAAATATGCCTGGATCATTTGTATCGTAAATAATACATGTTCTAAATCGTTTAAGTCTATATGGCCTGAAATATCGAAGACTTAAAAAAAAATAAAATAAAAAAATAAAGATAAGCTGTCCCTTGGTGCAGAGCTAGAGGTCTGCTTACATCTAGCAAAGGTCAATGGTTCGCTTCCCGTCCTTAGCAATAAAAATTTATTTAAATTATAATTAATTTAAATTATATTGGCAATTAATTTAAATAATTAAGGACGAAGTCTAAATGGTCTCAGATGTCCAAAAACAAAAATGGTTTTCTAAACAATAAAATATAAATTATACATCTACAAAACAAAATTAAAAAATATGTGCCAAGCAAATTAATTAACTCAAATTTTTTTATTAATTAATTTTTTTAAATCTTTTTCGGCATCTGAGGCCATTTAGACTCCGTCCAATTGATAACTAATAGGTTAGATTAGGATTAGGTGGCTGCCGCCCTCCATTACTTAGTAATATTAAGAACCAGGGCTTATTAATTAATTATTCCTAGGAAATATTAATTGATGTCTTAAAATCTATTAGAATCATATATTTATTATATTATAGATTAAATAGAATTGATTCCTACAATTTATTTTTTTATATCTTTTAAAAATTATTTTAATATTATCTCTTGACTGTTACTTGATACCTGGATAACTGGAGAACCAAAGGATGGATTTTTGTAGGATTCTTTCAATGCATAGAAAAACATTCAGAACAGTTTTGGCTATAATAAATTTAAATTAGGGGTCACAAACTCTCTTGATTTTTTTTTAATTAGGGAGGGGGGATGTATTTTAGTTTCGTCTTGTTGAGTTATTATGCTAAGAAAATACAAATAATTATATTTTATGGAATACAAAATATATATTATATATTTATTTAATAAGAAATATTTCTTTGCAATGCAATTTTTAATTTTAATTTTCTCGTATACTTAGTATAGGGAAAGTAGCCATGCGAAAATTAAATGTCGAGATTTTTATTGTTATTGACGGTTTCGACCTCTCTGAATCTGAAAATACCTTTTTTTGAATTATATCTGGGTGTATGTTCTTTAACACGAT
>JAAAKE020017538.1:0-10528 GCA_010014785.2 Anisolabis maritima
CAAGGACCTAATACCAGTTAAGCCCATTCAAATGTATAACATGATCCTTAATTGATTCAAATTATAATATTTAAATATAGCAACAAATAGCGAAGCAGATAACTCTAAATTAAAAGACTTTATAATCTTAAAATATAAATATTATAATTAAAACTGTATATTATTAATAAAATCTTTAATATTTTTCTAATATAATTTAATTTAACTTAATTTTATTTAACTAAGGGTAACCCAGAATAACATTACAAGATCTACTTTACTCATATACATTTTTTAAGATTTTTTTTTCGAAAAAATTGCTAAATACGGAAAACAATTAAGCCCAAGAGGTAGTCTTGTGAACATATATTTTGGTTCTTCTGGAGAGTCTCTCCAAAGAACTTTCAGAACGTCTTGGAGGCTTGTCCTCCAAATTAAAAAACATGGCCAGAATGTCCATATAACTTGGAAAAATTGAAAGGACTAATCTGATACCTGACTGAACTAAATTTCCTGTTATATGTCATTTAGAGATGTAGTAGGGGCTGAAGGGTTTGAATACTATTTGAATATTTTATCTTTCTTTAATACACATAGACGAGCTAGATAATAACTGCCTTTATCTAATGTGGAGGTAAGTGGTTAGCGTGACATAATCAGACATGGACACCTTATACATTTGCTTCGGATTATTAGAGAATTACCTCTCGAGTGATTGAAGCGCTCTTGAGACTCAGAAATAAAAATTTCTTAACGCAGGTGGATTGTCCTTAAGTGAAGGTCTAATTGACGTATCCCTTCGTTGGTTCGAGTAACCTTGGAGATGAAGAAGGGCTTGAGTATGGACAAACCTTGGTAAAATATTTCTTATAGTGAAGTCTCCCTTCGTCGGCTCGAGTAAGTGGTAAGAAAGAAGAACTCAGATGTTGACTTGAGTAAGAACAGATTTTAGTAAACTACTTCTAATTTCCAAAATTTAGTCGAGTAATCTATTGTGTCATGTTCAGTTGGGGTCGGAGTGACAACATTGATGAGTGTAGTTTTAGTTAATGAAGTAAATTACTACCCAACCTAAGTCTTTTTCAAAATGGGATGGTAAGGCAGGTTTTAGATATCTTGCCTCCTGTAAAGATTTGAGCACAAGCACTCACACCAAGAATGAATCCCTAGTATGTGAAAAGAAAGGTCAGCAAGTTCAGATGTAAGAGAGCTCTTAACATTGAATAGTAGTTGCAACAGGAGAAACATATCTAGGTGATCGGCAATGAATTAAAATTTTGTCGATGAGGATGTACTAGAAGTGAGGATGGTAAACATTTAACTTCACACTTTTGTTAGTTTTGTATTTCATAAACTGGGGACTCTCAGGTTTGTTGAACATTTCCGTAACCTGAATTTATCCCTTAACTTTAAACTTTAACTTCACTGCCTTGTTCCAGCAAGCAGCTTGCGGAACACAAGGTATCGTCAATTGTTTTTAATTTAATAAGAAAAGTGGGGGGTCCTGCGGTTTTCTTAACCTAAGGATGTTTGGTCATATGGCACGAAAGCGATTGTAAAGAATAAGACGTGAAGAGAGTTTCAGAATTAAAAGGAATTAGCTTTCGTTGCACTTTTCGCATGAATGCGAGACTCATCAGATAGAAGTAAGAGTGTATAGAGGTAATCATTAAACCTAGAACCACCCCCCTCAAATATAATTGGACAACCTGTATCTTTGGTTTCATCTTAATGGATAATTGGAAAATCCGAAAATAATACATTTAACAATATATAAAACATTAAGAAATTTGATGATTTTGAATTCCATGTAGCTCTTCTAATTATCCTGAAATAAAAGATACAGGTTGTCTAATAACTTTTAAGGGGGATAGTACATAGTGATGATTTATAACTGCTTTTATAGGCACGGCGGACATACAAACGATACATAAATGATGTATTTTGATACAATTCGTCATATCATCCGCATCGGGATACTTTTAATAAACTGAGACGTTTTATCTGCTATATGTTTACTAGAATATACCGCACAGTGAGAAGAAAATTTAACATTACATTTCCTTTTGATGGAAGATTTAACTAGCTTTTGAGGGGCTTGGAGGACTTCATTCATTGGAGTGGAGGAGGACCTCGAGTTCGAGTTATTAATTTTGATTGAATGGGATAATGACTTCCTCATATGATGGAATTTGTTTGTTGGTTAAAATTAACGTTAAAAACCTCGTTTTTCAATCAACTATGCAAAAAAAAAAAATGACAGCCAGCAGGATTATTCTTAATCAGCTAGGGCACAATTGTGTCTTCAAATAATATAAGGCTCTAAGAGAACTTTGTTTAACAAATTAAGTAACTAATTGAAAAAGACATTAGAAGAGTCAACGACTTGGTCACATGTCTAAAGCGAGGGTTGAAAAACAAAAAACGAGAGAAGTGCAGATGAGTCAACTTTGCTGGCTGAAAAGGCTGAAAATAAGAGAGTGCATTCTATATGGGCATTTAGTGACCTGTCATTCTCTTATCAACCTAACATCATTGACTTTGACATTTGTGCATATTTTGGTTACTCTTAGAATGATTTTGACCATCAAATTTTCCTAAGTAGTAAATTAGGAAAATATATGTTTAGAAGTTTAAAATCCCTTATAATCAAAATAGGCAGAATTTACATTTATGGGAAGGAGGAGGGGGAAAATATCACTTTTGTCAAAAATTTCTAAATTATTTAACTTTTTATCTAATATTAATTCATTGCTATTGCCAGTGTTCTCTACTTTAGAACTTTTTTTTGTAATTTGACTTTTGGGAATGAGGGTGGGGAGAGGCCTCCATAGTCGCGCTCATGATCATAAACCAAGTAAAGTAACTACACTCTGAGTTGAAAAAGATTATGGTATTCACTTAAGCCATGTTCGAAACTAATAATGACAAAAAATTTGTAAATTTTAAAACCTAGAAACCTATATAAATATTTTTTTTTATAGATAAAATTAGTTCTATGGTTACTTTAATCTCTTTAATTGTATAAATATTTAATTAAGATATTAAATAATGTGGTTTATTAAAAAAAAAAATAAGTATCAAGGGTATTTTTTCAATTTTCAATAACCATTTTAATTGAGCGGTCAGGATTTTAGGGGAACGCAAGAACGGGCATATAGATCGCATCGGGCGAAGAATTAAATATAGAAAGAAGAAAATTTTTCAATATTTGTTAGGAAATAGATTTTAAAATTTCTTTTCTATTGGATTTTGAAAATCCTAAATTGAGGGCTCTACATTATTTTGAGATAGAAAATGATTGATATACATTAAATATTATCTAATTTATTATATGTACAACCAATTTAATCAATATTGTTAGAGTAATTTAAAAGAAAAACACAAAAAAACTTAAAAACAAACAATAGATTTGTGGCCCAAACAATTTTGAGGGACATACGGGTTAATACATTTCAAAGATCGTCTAATAAATAATTGTTTTATAATTTTAATTAAAATTGTTGGAACGAATTTCGAGAAAATCGAAAAAACTAAAAAATTTCTTCAGTAAAGTACTAGTACCCGTTGGCCGATTTTATTGAAAAGCTTCGAGATGCAAGCGAAGAGGGTACCTAGCTTAAATATAAAATTTCAGCCTCGTAGGTTTTTTCATTTTTTAGAAATCTTGCTCACATACACAAACACACACACACACATGCGCGCGCCCGCACACAGAGAGAAATTATTTTTCAAGACACATTTTTTAGACTCAATGGACCTTAAAACGTATTTCTTTTAAAATCTCCACATCGATTTTTTTGCGATCTCACTACCACTTTTCACCACATATTTCATATATAGGTAAGAGAAAGTAAAAAGAAAGGAGGTAAGAAGAAAACCTTATAAATTTAGAAAACTCGGAATTGCTATATTGAAGCCAAACAAAACCTTTAGAAACAAATTAAAACCAGAAAAGAACAAAAGAAACTGGAAATGTGGAATATAGATAGAACAATAGAAAAGCACAAAAATAATAATGACTTATTAATATGTACAGAAATATTGTAACAAGAGAAAATACACAACTGGAATCAAGATAGAACATTAAAAAATTTATTTTAAAAGGTTGTTGGGAGGGTAAGATGTGTTTGATTAACGAAGAACCAGTATATGAGTTTATATAAGAGATAGGAAGAAGAAGTTGGATAAGTAAAAGAGAAAGAGTAGAACAAATAAACTCTTTGAAATCAGAGAAATTAGCAGGTTCAGATGGAATTTTGAATACATTTTTAAAAACTTCCCTTAGATTTGTTTAAGATCGTTTTATTGGAATACGAGGTACCAGAAGAAAAACAATTATTGACAGAAAGTCAATCAGAAATCGGATCAAGCTACGGCACCAGAGACAATTTGTTTACTTTCACTTCGTTGATGCAAAACAAATTGAAAATACCTACGAAAAGACTCTTCGCTTTTTTCATAGATATCAAAGAAACCTTCGATAACGTAAATAGAAGAAAGCTGTTTAGTAAGCTAAGATTTATGGGTGTGGGAATTAAGTTATATAACTTGTTACCTAACATACACATTAAAACTATATGTGAAATAAGAAATCAAGCGTACTGAAAAGTTTTATACGAATAAAAGCTTAAGACAGGAGTGTTCATCTTAACGATTTGGATGTGATTTGGGAAGAAAATAATCTACACAGTCAACACAAAAATAATTAAAATTTCCGGATGATCTCCTACTTCTGGCTCACGATAAGGAAGGATTGAAGTAAATAATCGAAGAATTAGCAATATATTCAGAAAGTTATAATTAAGAGTTCAACATTAATAAAGAAAAAATTATCATTTTTATAAATAGAGGAAGGCCCCACAAAGAAGAATATACATGTAAATGGAAATACAATTAAAACGAAAAACGAAAAAATAGAAATACAATTATCTGGGAGTTGGGTTTACAAACAATGGGTCCGATCTGGACACAGATCCTGAAGGAGGCTAATACAATTAATCAGCTCTGGGGAGTTTATAAAAGGTGTGGTTGCCAAGAGCTTACGAAAAATATGTGTCTCTTTGACCTTATTATATAATATATTCAGCTCTAGTATATAGAATAGAACAACTATATGGGTGGAAGGAAATCAAGGAATTTGAAAGGAATCAGGCTAGATATTTTAAAATGACTGAGTTTGGACCAAAACACACTGGACTAGAAAAATGGATATAGGAAAAAATATTTTTAAAATAAAAATCTAATAATCCTTAAAAACCTATGTCTACCATGGTGGACAAACCAAATAATATGTGTACTGGAAAATATGGGAGAGCCAAGAGTATTAAACGGACTGAAGAATATAACTGAAGATTCTGGATATCGAGAGCGCTTCAGAAAACTCATGAACAAGAAATTCAAGTCACCTGGAAAAGAATAAAAGATTCGACATATAAACCTATATATGGACAAATAAAAATGAAGAGTTACTTATTAGATCTTTCGAGTAGTGAAATAAGAAAGAAAATATGGCTACCTATGAGGATGGGTAATATGCTGAGGAGGAAAAAACTGGAACGAAGAAAAAAAAACTCAACTGTGCGATAGCGGGATAGAAATATCTGGAGATATAAAAAAATCAGATAATTTGAAATTTTAAAGAAAGCAGATATAAGTACTCACTAATGTTACTAGCCCTGTCCCTTGGTGCAGAGCTAGAGGTCTGGCTTCAAGTACCAAAGGTCAGTGGTTCGCTTCCCATCCTGAGCGACAAAATTTTATTTATATTATATTGGCTACCAATTAATATAAATAAATAAGTACTGAGTCTAAATGGCCTCAGATGCCCAAAAGACTTTAAAAAAAATCTAATGTTACTAAGTGTAAGTGGAAAAATGTGGGAACTTTTTTGAGAGACTCAAAAAAGTAAAAAATAATTTCCTCTTAGAGTGAGTGTTAGTTGTGATTCTATATTAAATGTAATGTAATTTGTAAATAAATAAATTCTATGTAAAAACTAAACCCCAAAAGGGGGAGGACGTTCTACATTAAATAAATAAATATATTAAAAATATAAAAAAATATTAGCAGTATTGTCAATTGTCTTTTTCTGTGAAATTGTAAAATGAATTGAACAATTAACTAAATAAAAAAAAATTCACCAACTACAGACTTCCTTGGGCCTGTCTCGCAGAGCAAATTTTTTCATAACAAGGGGAAATATTAGAAATTGAAAATTTGAATTCTCTGTTATTGGAATAAAATGCCTTTCCTAAGTTCTAAACAAGGGCTCATATAGACAATGCTTTAATGCTTTGTATGGATGAATGTGAATTGTTACCAACATATAAAGTCAAAGGATCTTAAAATGACTTTTGACCGATTCTTTTCAGTGAAAGAAACTTTCTTGTCTATCTCTCAGGTGAACAGAATATAAAATTATAAGTAATAAAATAGGATTAAGTAACAGATTAAACCTCCTAACATAGATTCATTTCAATTTATTTACTTCATGACCTATTCACAAGATAAGAAGAGATTTTTGAAATGCAATTTTAAAGGATGAAACTTCAGAGAGTATTTTCAAATTTTTTGTCTCTCCCCTACTCCCCCCCCCCTCAGGTGTGGGTTTGAAAAAAGGCCCATATATTTTATTCCATACACCAATATTTTTATTTGTAACCAATATTACTTGCGATATTTATAATTTTTTTTTATAAAATATTATTCCCAAACCGCCTATATTTTATTTATCGGAAATTATTTTTAAAAGTTAAAACAGGGATAAAGATGAAGTAGAAAATTTTCCAGGAGGTCCAGGTTGCATTTAGTTGTAGCTTGATCTACTTTCAGTCAATTACGATTTTATTTATTTTAAGGTTTTTTATTTTTGGATAAAATTAAATATGGGAAACTTTTACCTATATATTATTAAATGAAACTTAGAGGATATCACTTTTGCATTAATTAAATCATTTGCAAAATAAAAAAAATTAATTCATTATTGAATTCATCTTTGCTAATTTATTTGATAGATTTTTTTTTCGTTGTATTTCCCTTGTCAACACTCAAAACAGACTAAAATCGGAAACCACCCACTTATTATTACCCTCTATAATAGTTTTATTTCACCTAAGTTTCTTTTTCAGTCTATCTTTCCTTTCATCGTTTTTCTGTTGCTCGGTTTAAGAAGCAGTCAAACTGGCTACTAGGGCAGAACAGAATGAAAATTCGATATTTTTATTTTTCCTTGAAATTACTAAAAAATCTTTCATTTTAAATAAATAGTCTTAAAAGCCTCTGACCTTTTTTCATCCGAACGATGATAGAATTCTCCAAGGGAAATCAATAAGATTACTTCTACTCAGGGAGGGAATAGAAAGTTAATAAAATAATCACTTATGTCAAAATATTATTTATTTTCTAAGTAAAGTAAAACATTGTCAAATATTGATATTGGTGAACTAAGAATGTGCTTGGAAATAATTTTGATAATTACAAAGCACTATATTTCCTGGATGAAAAGAATCGATAGTTTAAATAAAGTGAAATGAGCCTTAAAGAACTTGTCAAGTGTGGTATTTCAAATGACAAAATGGGCAAATGTTCAATTGCGCAGGTGTCTTGGATGAGAAAGAAAGACCTGCACATTCTAACGAGCAGTACCCAGACATATACAGGCGACGGCAGATTTGCTGTTCTACATCGAAAGGACTCTGATGATTGGCACCTGAGAATCGAGTTCGTACAGAAAAGGGATGCTGGTGTCTACGAGTGCCAAGTTAATACTGAACCAAAGATCAACCTCGCTGTACATCTTACTGTTGAAGGTAAGTTATAAGCTAGTACTAGAACCTGCAAGTAAACCTGCCTACAGGACCTGTTCTTTCCCTGTTCTTGTCGCAACTTGACTTGCTTCATGATTCAAAATAATTACATAATTCTAATACTCAAATTACACTTGCACTTTATATAATGTCGTGTTTTTATTAAAATCCTATTTACACTTTTTAAACACTAGTTTATAAATAATGGTAATTTGCTAAATATTAAAAAATTCCTATTCTAATAAAGATCAGAGACCTACCAGATGAAGCTCATGAGACCCACACCCTTTAACAATATATACTGGGGAAATAAGGCAAAAAATTGACGCCATTCCCCTGAAATTGCCCTCCCCCCAAAAAAAATTTTCTGGGTACATACCTGATAAAGATAAATATTTATTTGTTCTATTATATTATTGTGATATATTTTGAAAATTTCATCAAATATCTTTCTATGTTAAATATTTATATTAAAATAATATATTTTTTAAGAGATTTTAAATAGGAGATTATTATTTTGGCAACGCATATTTTTATTGTAATAGAACTCTTAAAATATTTTTGAAATTAAAATTATGATTATTTTAATATTAGGAGTTTGAATTTCCCACCCTGAAAAAGATTTCTGTCAAATGTCCTCGTAGTCAGATACTGAAAAAGTCTTCAAAAAGTCAGATGACATCAATTTCATTTTTTTAGTCTTTTCGGCATCTGAGGCTCTATAGACTTTTGAACGATATATAATATTCAAGATTACGATATAATTATTCAGGCATATCTATTTATCTCAATTGGTATTCAAATGATATAGATACAGGGCGCATTGACGTATTTAGGAGGGGAAGGCACTTATGTGTCTGAGCTTCTGTCCCTCTCCCCCCTCCAAATGTTTAACTTTACACCATTTAAGTGGGATGTTATTCAAGAAATTTTTCTGGAACTCCACACGAAAAATTTCTTTGAGTACGTGCCTGCCAGGGGGGCAAAAAATGTTTTCTCTTTACTTAAAATCTTATTTTTTTACTTCGCCGTGAATTTTTGAAATATAGATAGCTATACACACATATGTAGAATAAAGTTCATATTTTCAAATCAAATGAACAGAATATGAGATAAATGAAGAAAAACTTTTTTCGAAAAAATGAGACTCTCGAGGCCTTTTCTTGTCTCTTCTCATTCTAGTTTCCTGTCTTTAATACGAGACGACCCGTAAATTTTCTCGTCTCCAAGTGAATGATTAAATGCACTAGTTCTCATCTTTTGGAAATTTCAATAACTCTAATTATTTTGAGTAAATTTGATATATTACTAATTCGGATGGGAAAACTCAGTTGACATAGGTCTTTAAGAAACTTCATTAGGGAGTTTCTGTTTGGTGAACACTATATACGGATGACTGAATAGTTAGATTTTATGTTTCACTGTAAAGATCCCACTTATTGCTACTTCATGTCCAGTTAACTAGAAAAAAGGCCATGCAGAGCTCCTTCTCATCTAATTTATTATACGGAAATCGTTTAAGAAAATCACCATAAAAGTATTGTACAAGAGTAAAATATGGCCCAAATAATTTTGGGGTGGTTAAGGGTTAATATATCTTAAAGTTCATCTAATATCTAAGTGATATATGAATTTCAATGACATTCGCTGGAGCCGATTTTGAGAAATCGCAAAATACCAGTACCTATTGGCCGATTTTATTGAAAATATATATTAATTTCTCTTATCTTATATGAAATATATAATAAGAAACTTATGCGAAAAAAATCGATGTCGATTTTAACGGAAATAGCGTTTTTAGGTCCCCTGAGCTAAAAATATGGGTCTCGTAAAATGGTCTGTTTGTGTGTTGTGTGTGTGAACAAGACTCCTCAAAAACGAAAAAACCTATGAGGTTGAAATTTTATATATAAACTAGATACCTTCGTCGCATGCTCCTCGAAACTTTTCAATAAAATTGGCTAAAAAGTATTAGTACATCCTTACTTTACTGATGTACTTTTTTAGTTTTTTTTCGACTTTTTCAAAATTCGCTCTAGCGATTTTCATTAAAATGCATATATCATTTATATAATATATTAGATGATCTTTGAATGTATTAACACTTATCAAAAAAAAAATTGTTTGGAACCCAATTTATTCTTGTATGTTTATACCTTTTTTGTGAATTTCCCTTAAACCATTCTAACGATTTGATTAAATTGGCTAGTACATATAATAAATAAGATATTCTTTAAAATGTATTAATCATTATTATCCTCAAAATACTGTGGGTTTTCAATTTACATGATAGGCTACGCCCACCTCGTTTGCGCACGCCGGCTTGCCAGTCATCTTTCGGAAAACAAAGTACGAGTAAATAATTTTATTTATTAAACAAAACAAAATAATTTCAAGTAGGCTGAACATTGAAAGGCCAACTAGTAGCCCCGACATTAAAATCTAATGTGACAATACATTATTCAACTTTCCTTTTCCTTTTAGTAAGAACTATGACTATCTCGGATATTAATGGACGAATCTTCATGAAATTTTTTTTTCAGTGTATAGAGAATTTTACAAAGCAGGGTTGAGAACTCCCCATTTTATGGGATGGAAAGCATAATTTGGTATGAGGCTTCTCAAGGAATAACTAAGTGGAAAATAAATTTAAACACTTCAGGAAGCATTTACCCCCCCCCCCCCATATCGACTTTAAACGATATTCAATATATATATTAATTACGATACAAATTATTCAA